>VJOZ01000104.1:0-40919 GCA_009801055.1 Stichopus horrens | reverse complement strand
ACCAAATTTAATACTTCAATATCAAGCGTAATGTAATGACCTGAACTGAATATCTCTACCTTGGTAACGACTTACAAAAGTGGGCGCAAATCACTTAAAAGCTCACTTAAAAACTCCCTTAACACCAAGTCTGCGCCGGCAACATGCATTTACACCATCAGCAGTCTCTCAAGGTGGAGGTCGTGGCGAGGTCATTGCAGATTCTTTAGCGACAAATATGGTTCCGGCTTCTTTGGGAACCAAGAATCGTTGGATCGTAGTTGGGACAATATTCACCAACAGTTTGGGTAAGAGCTTTATCGGTTACTTTCAAATGACTACTATTTATTTTTTATGTGTTCAATCATGAAGGCAGCCAGTCATTGCCGTATATGTTTTGAAACTTTCCTTTCAAACTTTTGTTCTCACCAATCAATAAATTAATCAGAATATTAATATCAACCAGAATATAGGTGCTATTAACAACACAGACACGGTAATTGAACAAGAAACACATAAAAAATCATTTCCCCTCAAAGGAAAAAAAACATGGGCAACTTCAGAACTAACATGAAAGCCAATTTAAGAAGGAACCATTCTCGAAGTTCAGTGATCACTAGCGTATGTATGTAGTGAATTACTGAAGAAAGAAAAAGTTGATGTTAACTACTATGATTTGTTCTGTGTAAGATTGTCAATCTGTTTTGTTTGAAAGAACCATACATTTGGATTTCAAGAGATTTCGTACTTTTTGGGAACTTATCACCAGTGAATGTCACAAATTGTGCTGTGTCCTATAACGTTTACAACTGCTTGTTTTCCCTACTTCCACACACGCTTTGCTAAAATGTAACTTTACAACACATTGTGAAAATAAAGACATTCAAATTATCTGTCCATTCAGTTTACATAATATAATAATAATTACTCCCAAGTAATTTTCAGTTGTTACATTTGAAACACAATCACTCGATATTAACATTTTAATCAACACACTCCCCCCTCCCCCTGCATTTAAGGGATTGATTTTTTTTTTTTGGTGACAGGTGGAAAAAATTGTAGAACTCAATTGACAGCCATAGAATGACAAAACAAAAACAAAGATCAAAAAATCAAATTTTATCAACATACTGTAGCGTCAACAAGTCAACAAGGTTTGCAATGTTTGGCCAATATACTAATAACTGTAATATACAGTAGTTTTGCAACAATGTAGGTTGACTCATTGTTCTGACTCCTCAGTCATGTGCCAGAACCACTTGAAACAAAACTGCACGTCGAGCCTTATTAAGCCCCCATACCCCGTAATCTCTTCCTATACAATCAACCCTTGTGCCGCCGCTGATTCTAAAAGTTTGAAAGAAAACTAAAAAGACTTCCGATTATTGAAAGCGTATTCCCTAACTTCAGGCTTCCCATCCTATTATGTGTGGATGCACTCTTGACATTTATGTTGTCGCTTAGCGTTATAAAATCTGCCTAATTTAAGAACATAAAATGAAAATAAAAAAGTAAGAAGTTTAAAAGATCTAAAGTGTTCTCCTATATATGCATAGGTAGTAAACATAAGGCAGCAATACTCTACGCCTGTAGTTATTTACTCTATATTTTCCCATGACCAACAAACTTGAAACCAAACAGCAAATGTTAATACCAGACATTTACCTGGGTTTCACATTTGTTTAATAGAAATCAAAGGTATTCAACCAGTAAATCCATTTTAGCTCAACGTCAACCAGTCTTTACCCTTCAATTACAGTTCTGAATCTTTTTGACAACTTTTAATTTTCAGGTAGGGCTTTTAAAAGTGTAGCTCTCTTCTCATTTGAAGTAGTAAATTTGAAGTGTTCGCAAGATTTAAATGTTACTGGAAGTGCAAATGTAGACAAGTGTCGACAGATATATGTAACACCTATTCATGGCCGGATTGTTTCTTTGAAAAACTTACGTAGTAAGTTGAGAGATGTGGGATAAGAGGCGTTAAACTGAAGTTGGCACAAACCTATATCTTGAGAAAAGATTACACCGAGCAAGTTTTCTGACTCTCACTTAATTAGATATAACTCTCTACACTTAATTGAATCATTATATATTTTACTTGCATCGAATTAGTGGAGATGTCTTAGATTTTACCTGTATTTGTGTATAGTTTTCCTCTTCAATTTATTTGTTGAGACATAATTCATTAAGTATTAATTGCTTTACAATCATAAGATGTTTCAGTGGTTATAACTTTATTTAATCATTCACCCATGAATGCCTGCTCAATCAACAACGACGGGTGTCTCGTCTCATTAGACTTTGTTCAATAGGCAAAGTCTATTGCACAAATCATTGATGTATTAATAAAATAAGAAGTTATTGTAGGCCTTGTTTATATGCAGTGCATCTGCTGACATAAAAAATGATGTGGTTACTATCGATTTCCTAATTTTGTTTGTTTTAAAAATTGATTGGCTCGTACATGAAGACCTATTTGATGTTTTCCATCGCTTGCCCTGTAGAAAGCTACAAAGATCAATACTGGAATATCCCGTTGTTATACATATGAATAGCTAGAGCGCTAAAATAGGTGTATCTATTTTAATATGTGTGCAACAGCTTAATATTTTAGATTGTGGGAGGTGATCACCTATGGATGCAGGACTATTTGCTTTTGTGTGTGTGTGTGTGTGTGCGTGAGCGTGTGTGCGTGTGTGTGTGTGTTCTCTTGTATACTGATAATGTTCTCGTCTTTGATATAATACACAATACTGGAGGAGAAAAGAAATAATGGAAGATTTTTGTTGGAATTTTGAAAAAGTTTTTTTGTGACTCATAAGTTGTTTCATATTATATTAGCTAATGAAATACCCCATCGTTGATAACATTTTCTTTATTCGCCGAAAAAATAACACCATACCTTTTGTCAACTGAAACTCACAATGAGTAATAGAAACACAAAACGTATAGGTTAGTGCTTTAGTTTGTTAGAAATAAAACAATGTAATTTTACTTGGCAAAACAATGGTCCTACAACTCGTTAGCACTTCACCTAGAAATTCTGCGTAACAGACATTGCCAAAGAATATTCAAGTCACAGACGGTCTACAAATTTTAAATGTGAACGTTTAATCTCTAGAGAAATGATACTACTCTATTTCGTACATGTAAAACTTGAAGTTGTTTGAAAAGTCATTTTGAAGAATTTCATAAAGTGTCCATAAGAATTTCACTTCCAGTCCCTGAACACAACCTGAATTTAAAAGAAAAACATTGACAAAGTATTATAATGACAAGCCATTAAGATTTCACATGACGATCTGTAGGAGGACAAGTACTTTGCAGAAATTGTCATAGAATAGATGGGGACAGATAGAATATATAGGAACTTCCTGACAAAAACTCAAATGGTCCACTACCCAAGAAACATTCTGTAGAATTTTTAACAAATCCATGAAGGCACCTACGAAAAGAGGCATTTTGAGTAACTAATGGCTCCTGCATAAATGGTTCGGGTTAATTCGTCACATAGGAAAACTTCTTTTGTCAAACAGGAGCTTACTATTGTGGAACTTTTCAAACCTTTGACACCATAACATTAGATAACGTGGCAAGGACACCAAAGGCAGTTTTGGTTATCAATATAAAATTGATGCCACAAATCTAGAAAAAAAATTCATAGCAGTTTAGTCCACTGTCATGATCTCTCTAATAAACAACAACTTTCAGAACGTAAGTGTCACCTAACCATTGGATACCCCTTTGTTATCTCTTTTGACCAACAACACGATTCCGTGGAAACATTGCCCACCTATTGTAAAACATAATAAATAGTCACAAAAGACATTTGATTAATCATGCCAACGCATTTTCACTATCGAGAGGTAAGTAAACTAAATACACTATTTTAAGATCAAACTTGACAAAGCAAATGACAACTTACCATCGGAAACAGGTTGACTACTTGAAAATAGGCTCTGCAGTAGAAAAGATCCTGCAACCAATAATGCCGATGTCAACCTCATCTTGTATTATTGAGACTTTTACTAATTATGGACAACAACACATCTACAGCCGTCCTGAGATTGTTGTGAAAATCCAACTTGTTATTGAAGAATAATCTCAACGAAAAATTAATTGCTAGTAATTTTGTGTCATCATACATCTAAGGTAACTATTATTATGTGTGATATTAGTAAAGGAACTTACGCAGGCTTAGAAAACGCGCTACGTTTGTAATCCCATCGACATGGCATGTTGAAATATCAAATAAATACAAAAGTGTACCAAATCAGCAAGCTCGGTGGTGTCAATTCCATGGGAAAGAAAGGCTGTATTGACACTCAACAAAACGTAGCAATAGTCGGACAACTTCGTGCGTTGAGCGAAGATAAATGAACAATCTCAAAAAAGGCTTTCCACGGATAAAACAAAACAATTTCTCGAGAAAATGCAAGATTGTTTGCAAACGACTCCCGTTCAGTCTGGCAGAAACATCAAATCAAAAGACAAACAATGCAACAACCAATATTTTGCCAATCGGTGTATAACATCAATCCTTACCACTCTTAAAAGAACGTAATACATACTTGTACTCTTAAACAAACCAGTAACTTCATGATCGCTGCCACCTGTCGTAGTGTGTGTACCGTGCACTCTTTTTGAACTCTACCAGCTCATGTGTCACGTGACAATACTATACTAAAACGATATCTCGATATGATTTTCGACAAACAACGCTCACAGCAAATGGCCGGGGCAAAAAACCGGAACGAAAGCGCGAAGTTAAAGAGCGCTTTTTACATGGAGAGATTTGATGTTATCGTGACCATCCTCGGGAATTGGTATTTCTTGGATATGCACTAAACCCAACTAGTGATTTACGATTTTATTACGATTACTCATCGCTGCCATTACAATGGCAAGCATTGCATTCGCATTTGAAGGTGAGCATGTCAGAATGCGCCCTTTAGTTCCACTGCCGTGAGTTAGAAGTCCCTATGTCACGTTTTAAGGACAAATACTTTCCTTGGCCAGTGACTTCTTACGTAACCGCTACCTCCGCGATGAAGACAGGTTTTTTTCAGCCACACACTGAAAAGAGGCACGTGGTTTTTATGCATGCTATTGGATAAAGAATGCCAAGACACTCACTCAGACACTTACTTCCTGATACCTAATCCTAAAAAATCGTTTAAGGTTTGTTGTTCCAAAGTGTGCGTCCTCCCTACAAAATATCTTCTACTACACATTTGTTTTGGCGTGAAGCGTTGCCACAGCAGTTAGTTGTACACAGTGCTAGTGTTTGTGCAGTGCATTTAGGACATGACTGCATGCTGTGTTAAGTTGTTGGAGTAGAGAAGATTGTAACACACTTACGTAACACAAACTTAAGGCGTGATCGATGTGACTGGGGGGTGATAATTCTATCGTGTTATGTTAAGGTTGAAATTAAGTAGTTAAATCCATTACATATAAGTAATAAGGTATAAAAATATAAATTCAATATGTCTGAAACGCCTGTAATTGAAATCTCATGTTTGATGAGATGCAAAAACACATATTTATTTAAAAATTCAGGGCAATGGTAGAGTCCAAACTGAGCTAATAATATTGACAATACTGCAGAGTCAGAAAGTTTGTTTGCAATAAGAACACATTTAAAAAGGAAAAAAGACCGCGATATTATCAATTGCTTCCTACCCAACCAAATTTTTCATTTAAATTTGCAATTTGTATCTGGACATATTTTACTGTAAATTTCACTTTTGTGTGTTATATTGTAAGAAAGAGGCCTGTCAGTCAGTGGAGAGAGAGGGATTGAATTTCGTTCAAATGATGCGGGTGCCTTGATAAGTGCCTGGGGCAATGAAAACCGGAATGGAGCTTACAGTATGGCATGAGCGTCTTTGTAGCTACTGTACTACGCAGACCCTGCGATCTGAGATCACAGTGTTGTAATGTATGTCATTTCATCTTATCGTGTTTTCTGTAACCTCGAGACAAGTGAGGGTACATTTCAAGGACGTTGACGTGCATCACACTTTTCATCATAGAAACAAATCTCTTAAACAGTATCGAATAATAATCAAGGTGCTCATTTTTGTTATTTAGACAAACCATTTCCAACTAGTTTAGCGAAAGAAGGAATATCTCATGGTGATTTAATTTTTCATTTTGAATTGTTTTTGTTTTTTTTCACTCTAATCCGTCAGTCCTTTCATTCCTCATCTGCGAGATCCAATAACGTCCAATCTTAATGATTAACATTTCATTTTGGTAACACAAAAGTATTAGTGATAACGTTCCTCTTAAATTTGCTAAGCAGGATGTACGCATGATTGACAGAGCACATCAGTAGAGAGCAGTTTCTAGAAAAACATTCCCTTGTGGTCATAGCCCACAAATAAAATGGCAACGGTCCTACTGTCTAGTTTCACACATGTCAGTAGTGTCAACCCATATGCAAATAAAGAGTATTTGATCAATAACGTGGATGTTGAATATGCATCAATCGAGAATTTTAAAGTGTTCTTGCGGCCTCTCTTGAAACTCACTGAGGTTCTTCTGAGCCAGCTTGGATCATCTTTGATTAAAAGTAAACTTGCTACCAGCTTTAATAAAAGGACAGCTGCTTTTTGAACGGATATCCTAAAGCAAGAAGAAAACAATAGATAAAATATTGCGCTTTACCAGCACTTATCGACAGTTTACGTATGGTTTATGTTTCGTTGAATCTAACCTTCTAAAGAAAAGTTTGAAAAAACAAATATCTTAAACAAAATAAAAGTAAATAACAAATCAACCTCTGCAAACCTTCTTTAATGGAAAACTTGAATCAGAATTCGTTGCCTTCTTGCAATGATCCAAGTAAGTCTAAGTAAGTCACGTTGTATACTTCAAGGCGGACTTGGGTCATATTTCGCTTTGTATTCATATGCGTCTTTTCAAATCACTCTTTAATCAAATGAATGTTATCAAGAACTTCCCTAGAAATTAAGAAAAATATTGCCCTGAATGATGTCAATAAACTGTCCGCGACTAATACTGACGCTATAGACTCCATCTTGTAGAATATATATGTATAATTAGAAATTGAACAATTGCTCCAGTGAAGGAAATCTAAAAATTCAGGAAAAAATCTCTCCAAGTGCAAAACAAAACGATAAAAAAGTCTCACTCTATTGCATGATAGTTTTTAGAACGACTTGCCATCAATCTGGATAAACGCTTGCATGTTAGGTAAAACAATGCAGCGAGCAAATTTGGTAACCGTTCCTTATCTACAATTCTATTACTTAACACTCTTAAATTAAAGGAATACATAGTTGTGTTTGGCAATTAAATGAACAATTTTTAAACAAAATAGTATCTTCATAATCACAACTACTTCCGTCGTAATATATTATGCACCCTTCTCTAACGCCACCAGTGTTTGCCTCATGCATGGTAATAGCATACTATTATGATTTGGCAAACAGATTGGGAGATCTGCAATTTGTTTTCAGTACCAAGACCTTCAGAGAAAGTACAAAATTGAGGTATTCATCTGTAAATGTTTGATTTTTCTGTATGGAATTATCATGAGCAACGTAAGATTGAGTACATGAGAGGTCGAGTGTGCAGAACTGAGAGAAATGTTTATTTTTGTTACTCAAGCGATGATAAATCTTCCAAGGTGTGAAAAATACAAGCTTGCCAGCTGCATTGTGGAAAGGCTGATCCAAACCTGCATCTTCCTCACAAATCTCAGTATGTTCTACCGCTGAGGTGTGTCTTATGTGCAGCAGTATCTATACTGTAACGCCGCCAGTCTAAAGATGAGGACACGTCCATCCCGGAACAGATGCAGGAACGTGTGAGGAGGAAGGGGTGTAGATGACACAAAGACGAAAAAAGCAGCATACGTAAGTTGAATATTACTATAAAAGAGAAAAGATAAAAAAATACATGCACATTTGCCGGACTCTGCCTAAATCACAGCAGCAGTCACATAAAAACTTAAGCACAACTACACCTCCACGCACCAGGTGAGTCCAAATGACCAGAGATAAAAGTTTCTTAAAGAAGATTACACAAAAAAGCTCAACAAGAGTGCCTGCATGTTTCTCCCTGACCTTCACCCTAATCACACACGTTTTGCCTAAACAGCATTCAAGTCGACGAAATGTGAATGTATCTGAATTTTCCTCTACGCAACGATAAGCAATGGAGTAGGGAAAACGAGACAGTGAGCTACAACTGGAAAAAAAAAGACGTCACCGGCTCGAATTGAATCAGTTTGTAAACTGGGCCGCAAAGGTCCATCTAATCTAATCAAACCTATATGCAACAACATGATTACGCTTACGTTGTACATGGCTGTGTTCAAAGCTGTTTATATGCAGCTTGGGACGACAGGAAAATGTCATTTCCGGCCATCTGGATGACGGCCATCTGGGAGGTTTGAAAAGTCCAAAATGTCCCTTACTCGCCTTAGACATGCCAAAATACAGCCCTTACAAAGGAGACATTGTTTTTTCTAGCGCCCTCACTAGTTCGTATGATACATTGTGACGTAATTTGTAGGGAGGGGGCACCTGTTTGTCTGCACATGCTTTAATTACCATTTCAGAAACCATGCATTATCTTTCTTTTTTCCTCCGCTGCTTGAAACAATCAAATGAAGTTAAGAAATCATAAAACCTCAGATGTTCTTAGTGCACACATGGGCGAAATCTGAACATCCTCGATGTTAGGGCGCGGAACTGTCATGATAGCCTCGCTCCCCCGGTTAAAACCCCTAAACACGGGCCCCTAATTTGTTCTTCATAGACTTTGACAATATAAGTGCCTTTAATCACTAAACACTAATCATTAAACCTATCAATTGTCTTTACATGTGCAATGTCTGACCAGTTTTGCCCTTCAGTACCATTTGAAAATACAGAATCATTTGAGGATAGAGAACCCTTCATCCAAATGCTCACAATTCTTCAAATACCTCATAGCTTCCTGCCTTTTTCTTCTGATCGCGTTAATGGACGTTATTTCCCGCATACCCCAAGGGAAAACCTATTGGACCTGTCCAACATATCGAGAGGCATTGAAAGGTGAAGGCGAAGACCGCTGCTGCGGCAACTTTAATCATTCAAACCTGTCAGTTATTCAACAAATGTCCCCTTCCCCACATTTCAATTAGGATTGACGTTTCTGCTTAGACGTCTTCACTCATAACTTCGTGCCACCATGAACTAGGAAAGATTGTCTTCTTTGGCCCTCATCCACATCACCTGCACCTACAACGTAGACTTGGACTGTATTGTAGATATGCTTCGCTTCATTCTGGGAGACTGGAGCTGTCATCCAATTTTTAGGCCTTTTAGCGTAAGTTTGGAGTTGTTTAATGGAAGAGGAATCGAAAATTAATCATTGATTACCTAATTACTTTAATTCCAAAACCCAAGTATACAGGCAAGGAATGGGTAAAGACTTTAGCAGTGACAAAATGTAATTTGAGGACAAAATAATACAACGCTATAACCCCTCACGTATCTTTATTTCCGTTGTTCCTATCTTTCTCCAAAAAAACTTGATGGTGAGTAAGCCCCGCCCCATTTCATGCCCCATACACATACGTTTGTGCTTGCTTTTTGGAAATCAGCTCCGTGTTTTCAAATTTCGCATCAAGGCTCAGACCATCCTACTCCCCTGATGAGGAACTTTAGTTAACAATAAAAAGGTCAGCAATACCTAACTACCGATGTCACACTCCTTTCCGAAGAAATTGTTCGCACAAAAGCCAGAGACTTGAATTGTAAAATTTACTTAATCTTTTCCCCTTTAAAATTAAACAGGTTGAAATTAAATCTTCCACTTTCAAAAAGATCGAAAGGCTCACTTTTCCAAGTGACAAAATCTCCATTTTCCTTGTTTTTTCTTGGTGAGTGCAAGATCTGCTAATGACCATACCAACTTTTTTTCTGAGTATGATATACGTAAAGCTTCCTCTTCTTAATAGATGAAACACTCTTTTTAATTTTGGCAGTATAGTACAAGATTTGAATTGCACTTAACTACGAAATCTGTGCAACAAGTCACATACTCCAGGCCAGGACATACGAACCTTTAAAGGAGAGACTCCAAAATTAATTAGTCCACAAATGTATCCCAAGGATAAAAAGAATGATACGAATCAATACCCACTGCACTGTGTGTATACGTATATATGTACCTCATTGCCTACCATATTCACAAGAATCATGGGCAGAATTAATTAGTCTACACAAGTGTATGTCAAGAGACCGTTTGTAATAGAAGCAGTAAGAATCAACACTTGTCTTGCAAAACATTTCAATACAGTATTGTTGATTTTCTGTTTTCTTCGGGTTGAGATCACCCATGCACAAAAAACTAAGGGAGAGCAACGCTCTAGAGAACATGCTAGTTTGACTCTTCCCTTCAATGAATATTCGTACGTGGTGTTTTTTTTTTGTCATGAATCACCCATCACAAGTAACAATATGTTTAACGCTCAATACTAGTCACCGAAGAAGATGACGAGAGCGAATCTACCTGACAAACTTCACAAATACGTATGTGTAAGTACTGTTGCCACAAAGGCTCTACTTTTCCCCTATAATGGCTACCGACAACAAGCCAAACGCTAAGTAAAAGATTGTCTATGACTCTACGAGTAATATCGGATCCAAAGTTATTCGGTTATTACTTCCAGATATATTTATATTAGTAAACAAAAAAGGAAACAGGACTGCTGCTCTAACAGGTTTCCACAACAAAGACGGAAGAAATCCACCGGCATTGACAGTAATGTGAAAATGACAGAGGAGTTGCTGAAGTGTATAAATTCTTTGTAAAATATTGATCACGTACTGACGGGTGTATACATATCAATTTACTGTTAATATACTGTTTGCTTTTATATGACGTCATAGGATTACTGAAGAACCTAAATAATGGTATACTCCTCATATAAATCACGGTTTTCCCTACGTTATAGGTACCGATCGATATTTTGAGGAAATGTAAGTCTAGTAAAAAGGAAGTGAAATTTTGCTCAGGTGAGAAAGTACATGTAAAATAGCAACGAATGTGAGTGTTTAGGTGAGTAACGTCTAGGTGACTGTTCCTTTGTCCGTGCATCACCATTTCATCTACCCTACCTTAGAAAGAAAAATCCAAACGTAGTCATCAATGGCCCATAGCATGAAAGGAAAACGCGTTGTTTAGCGATACTCTGTGTTTTGTTTAGGTAGCTACCAATTTAATATAAAAAACATAGCGGATTTTTTCGAACTCTATTTTTTGGGGGGGTTGCTAGAAGTCAAGATGTTTTCAGTGTTTTCAAGGCTGCAAAGTGTTTATACAGTGCTATTTACGTTTATATTTAAGTTCCGTTTGACGAGTATCGCAAGATACGAATGATGATGAACTACTTCATTCTTAAACCATTGCTTAATTACTTAGTTGGAATCCTGATGGATTCTCGGATGGTATGTTTATAAACTACTCCACCGTCATATCAGGTACAAGAAAGATATAAATGACCATATCCACATGTTTACTCGACCACTTTGCCGGCGCTTATGCAAAAACGACAGTGTCAAAATACACATATAGTACTGGTACCCTGTTGGTGTATTCGAATCGTCACCTTCAGTGCTTGATAAGTACTTGGGCACGTAGTTTCGAAAAGAAGAACATCATTCTACCGCAGAGAGAAACACAAGTTGCTTAGTAGTAGTCTTTGATCCAACCTACTAGGATACATACAACACAAATGTTTTACATATGACGGAAATGTTATCCAAGTGGTTGATGACTTTCAGTTGTTACATACATGACTAAATGAGTGAGACAGTCCGTTCTATGAGAGTGGCGCTCTGCAGCAAGGGATAATTATCTTTAAAGACGAGATAAGAGACAACGAATTATTAGCTGGACTCGGAAACGAACACGGAGTTGGCAGTCATGTCCAAAGAGTGTTGAGGCCTGCACTAGACTCCCAGATGCATTATGGAAGACAAATCCCTTAGATCTGGTCCAACTTTATAAATAATACGGCATTAATGTTTTGTAAGGGTTTCTTCAACGTACTTCAGTCAAAATAAACAACAATGATACCATATCAAAATCAGCCGTTGATATCTCTACGCATTGATTATTATAATAATAATAATAATTTCATACAAACAGCTTTCAATAAAATCTAACCGCTCTACCATAAAAATCTTAAATAAAACAAAGAATTTAAGAGGTAAGCCACACAATATTGAAGAGAAACAGATAAATCTTTATATAACTACAAACACACTAAGTCTCAAAGCATAAAATACAAGAGCAGTTATGAATTTAAACAATTAAAAAAGTTAGGGTTTAAATTATTTTCGAAATGATTGAGATAAGTTAAAGATGGCACATTAGCAGGCAAAATCTGCTCAAAATCTCATGGACAATAACGATAAGAGCTCTTTCTGTATAAAACCTGGAAGTTGAAATTAAATGATGTCAAAGAAAAATTTCAGAAAAAGATCCTATTGGTGTGTATTTAGCGATAAGATTTGAGAATATCATCCTGGGCCATACCATGTCATTTATTTGAAGGTAAGTAGAGCTATCTTATAATTAATATGGTAATTTACTGGTAGCAAGTTCAACTCACGCCAAGAATACCGTAACGCGTTACTTAGGCATATCTTAACAATTGAAACTTCCAGACGAAATACAAAAATCAGCTTTTCCATGATGTTATGAGGGTCAATATTTCTCCTTTTCATGCTGCAATTGTACATAGCATTTTCTTGTTCATATATGTAATCACACATTTTTATTCATGTATATTTCTTCTCATTCAATTTAGTAATTTTAAAAGAGCGGGGAATAAATTTCCAATCCATCAGCCATATACTTGTCGAAACTAAAAGACGCATACCAATGGATTCCTTTTCTAAAACATTCGTTACTCTTCAATAACCTTCGCGCAATTATCCGCCCCGGTCCCCTTGTCCAAAATCCTGAAGTAGAAGCCACTGAAGTAGAGGCATACTGTCTTTTTTGTTACACTAAAAACTCTGCATTATATGATCCGTCTTAACTCTTTAGCTGATGAACTGAGATTCCTCATTCAGATCTTTGGGAGACTTCGTTGCTGAGCCAGTCTTAGGGTTAGAGATTGGCTAGCTGACCTGCAATTTAGGACTGCAGTCAGTGGGACGGGACGATTAGCCTAGAACGGAGTAAGTTGCTGTTCAACGTTCTTGAAAAGACTTGAACTTAAATAATGCATGTTTACCCTCATAAAATTTACTTTTAAATTTTGGAGTGGAAGTTTGTTGCATACAAATCCCCTCACAGTATCCGACATTTTGATATTGCCGTTATGATCTGAACGAGTAAAAAAAAACTAGAGTAATCGGTCCTTCGTCTAACTTTGCTAATTACGCAACGCTGTATGCAATGAATTGGCTTCTAGATTATACTCTGCTCAGATGAGGTACCTTGCTTTCCGGCCTACCTCTTATGTTTCCTAAGTGGGCAAGAAGACGTGCTCTTCAAAAGAGTGGTGAAAAGGTCCTCCGGAGACTTAGCGATTTTCGGCTAATCTGAGGGGGATTTTTATCCCAAAAATGTTCTGGTACGGCAACCGATGGTGACTGTCGGTTCAGACTCTCAGTTAAGCCCCACCATCCCAAGACGTATGCATCTGTATGATTCTATCAACTATGAACAATGAATAATCGTTTTGTTTGCTCGTTGGCCATTTTATACTGCTCTATGTATATAATACATTTTACGTCAATTTTCATGCATACATTAAAGGTAACCGTCCCACATTTTTTCCCACATCTTCTTTATTCAGGAATGGAGAGGCCCAAGACATCCCCCATCATTAAGTGTGTTATTTATTAATGGTGATATTGTCAACAGATCTTGGCTGATGTGACTGGGGATAATAAAAGAACACAATTGTCTTAATTGAGTTTTGAACATATCATGTCTTCATGTGAAAAGTCGAATTATTTGAGTTTTAAGTATGTGATGTCTTATTGTGAAAAGTCGAATTAGTTGAGTAAAGTATCAAATGTGTTTTGTTTACTTCGATTCTGATCATTTTTCTTTACTTGGAACATCATCTTTGCTTGCTGTTTACATCATCATTAAGTCTGAATATGTCAATGGTTTATTATCAAAATAGCCAACAAGCGAAGAAGTTGGTGGTGACCAGAGGTTACGTAATACTTGAAAATCCAAACTCTTCATATCTTCAATATGTTGAGTTAGTAAAGACCATTACAATCAACAATATACTCTCAAGACAGATAGAATTAATATACCATCGACTGCTAGATACGATTCTTAACAGTGCACTGACGATAGATGCATTTATTCCATGACGAAACTTGCTTTCCAAAGTTGATCGATTAAAATAGCAAAATGTTAAGTTGTTTATTAATTACAGTTTTGTTGTATGCTTAATTATGTGGTTTATGTTGGGCATAGAACTGTAGCTACGTTGTACCGTGTTCCTTTTGAAGATGCGAATTAGTTTGTTTTCCGAAGGTAGTTTCTTTATCTAAAATACTAGAAAAGTGTCTACGTATTTTGGTCTGTACGTTTTGGTGTGGTAGGTTGAACATGTCATATTGCCGCTACGGTTCTGTTTTTCTTCGTTTCCAGTTGCTTCGTTCTTTGTGGTTTGTGGTCGATTTTGCCAAGTGTCTCTTGGTAAAGATGTGACGCTTCGTTGAGCACAGTTTCATTCGAAGATGTCTCTGACAGTCATCTGTTTATGGACAAAAGGGATGTTCCTAATTAGTTAAGCGGGAGGTTGAAGTTCGAGTGTACGTATTGCGGGTATCTGTTTGTCCTCTCAAATTGCTTGTGTATTCCAGTGTTTAGGTCAAGCGTCACATCTAGGAAGTCTACAAGGTGGACATGGCCAAATGCAATAGCAAGTTTGAGAAAGGCTTAAAATGTTTTTCTTTATTATGTATATATCATTCTCTACACGGTCACAGGTAGAACATTTGCCGAACCGACGGTAATTTTGTCAAGTCGGCCACCTAAATCTTTCAATTGCAACAGATCCTCGTCAAAGTTCTCCTCCTCTACTCCTCCTGAATGTTTCAAATTTGGCGCTGACACACCTGATGTCATCAAAAGAAATGCTCGTTTGTTGCCGTAAGACGACTGTCGAGAGACAAATAAAAGGTAAACATAATTTATTTCTTGGTAAGACATTTCGATCTATCATAAATTGATATTTTCTTGATATTTCTTGCTATGTGTAATTACGCACTTTTAAGGGAAGAGTAAGCAGTCGAGTATGTTTATCTCAATCTCGCTGATCTTGTATCGAAATATTCCACATGTTATATGACAGATATACTTCTTCCGGAATTCCAACTATGATCGTCTACTTATTGACAACAAATGATAATCGATTTTGTTTACGCCCAGGCTAATATAAAAGCCAGCGAAGAAGCACAAATGAAATTGCATCTTCATACAGAAGGATGAGTGTGTTTGGTTGGGTTAATTTGTAGTAATTCATCTGATTTGCCCAAACAAACGACTACCTCATCAATGATGACGTGATCTTCATTGACGCTTCCATGAGTAATTCCAAGGTTATGCAAGTTCTCCAACGCTTTGCCAAGATCGCTCATGATGTCTTCTTTATCAGTTTGCTGAAGGGAAAACTCTGGTCTCATCATTTGCACAGACAGACAACATTTTTGGAACCTATCCGACGACAAAGGTCCCAAAAGTCTTGTTATCCTAAGGGAAGCGAGGACTGCTTTGGCCACATCGCTGTTACCTGTGGTTGAAGAAAAGGACCTTGTAATTGGAATATTCCCTAACTGTATTTATTTAGTCATTTTCACCAAATATTTCTTAATACTTTTCTGTAACTTTTGCTTCAGACAAACATATTAAAATGTTCACAGTGCCATAATAAGTCTATTACGAGAGAATGTACAGATATGCTTACCATGTTCCGTTACCGGTTCTGGTATTTTCGATTTGGATTCCATAGGAATTAACTGATGTTCGTGTGCTACATCCGTGCTTATGGTTCGTTGATGCTGTTTCGTCGGCGTCTTGGCTCTTTCTACAAGGAACGTGTACAAGTATGGGTTCAACGCAGAATTCACCGGAAGAATGAATACTGCCGTCCATGCGTACACATCCCCAGAGACTGCGTTTGGAGTAAAGGAAAGAAACCCCATTGCGATAATTGGTACCCAGCAAGCAAAGTCTGTACCGACCAGAAATGCAACCTTAGCGGCTAATTGAAGTTGTTCTTGTGTCTGCTGCTCATCTGAAATGGAAACGTTTTTCACCATTTTTGAGGACCTATGGGCAACAATAAAAATACCTATATAGCATGAAACGATGATGAGAAACAAGAGCATGGTAAGAATGATGAATACACCAAACGAAAAAGCCCATCCATCAAGTCTCTGTCCTGTTATTGGAAGTGCCAAACAGACACTAGATCTTCCGTAGTACGAGCCACCGTAAATAAATGCCGGTAGAATTCCAATGAACATCACTATAGCCCAGACACAGCCAGTAACTACGTAGGCAGAGTGGCGTCTTAAATGGAGGCGGGAAAACGGAAATACTACATTTTGAAATCTATCGATGCTTATGACAGTCAGAAACATGACGGATGATACGCTGCTGAGTGTTGACAAGAAACCCGCGAACCGACATAGGAAACTGGTCTGCCAGTCGTCGGAAAAGAGGGCGTAGGTATCTCTGAAATAAACATCCGCAGATGCTATAAGAATCATATAGCAACCCATAAAAAGATCCGCTAGGGCAAGGTTTAGTACCAGGAACGTCTGGACAAGGTTCGTCGGTCGTCTTCGGAACACTACGCGACAAGTAATTCGCCATATTATCACAGCGAGATTACCGCAGAGGGCCGCCAGTCCTAGAATCCACATTCCAGTGCTAATGGTTTTGTCTCTGATGAGAGAGGTACAGCTTGAGAAGTCACCCGCCTGCGGTAAACATTCTTCAAGGTCTTCATTTTCTTCTAACAAACAGCAATAGTAAAATCGGTCAGAAATGCTATAAAGAAGACAGCAAGATATAATATGTATCAATCAACAGTCTGTTTTAATTTTACATTTATCTAATTTATCTACAATTTATGTTATGTGGAATGTGCTACTCATCTATTGGTAGTTTTTGCAGATATGCATATTGGGAGATGCCTGAACTTTGCTGCTGAAGTTGCAAGTAGTAGATGCATCAATACTCATTGATCGATATCGGTTTCCTGTCTACCATGCGTGTGAAGCAGTTGCCAAGACTAACTGTTCGAACGTTAACATTTTGTCAGAAATTATTTTGTCAGAAACAGACTATGACGAGAAGACGGCGATAAAAGAAAGGAAAATGCCTACATATTGTTGTGTACAGTGCAACGACTACTAGAAGGATAACTGCTCTGTGAATTTCTAGTAAAGTAACTTGCGATCTCTGCAACTTCTCGATGCTTCGGCCACAAAGTCAAAGGCGCGAAGTTGAGCCTGTGATTTGACTACATGTTGACCAAAGGAACCATATAAAAAGGAAATTTCCCATAATACATTAACCTTGCTAAATAAGGCTGTAATGATTTCAGTTAGTTTAAAGTAAACCCTATGGCTGGTTCACCCTGACGAAAGTGGTGAATAAAATAATGGCTAAGTTAGTAAATTCTGGTTCTTTGTCTGCGTGTAAATTTGTTTTTGCAACCTGCAAAAAAAAAGGATACAGATGCATTGAATGAACATTCCGACAAGTACGTTAGTGTACAATATTGGTAACAACGTTTTCCATCTCTCGAAGTTGTTCCGTTTTAAAATGAGAGCTCAATAGTCCTGCATTTGAATGTTTTCACAACTTCTTCCGAGATTCTATTCACATTTTAACCAAACATTAAGAGAAATAGGGCGTTTAGAATACACCAGCATGGTATACAAAGAAAATACATTTAATCACTGTTACAACTTCCAATGACATCAATAAACATCGGCTAAAGATCCATCTTCGCAAAACATTATCTATGTGACCAGTAACGGATGCATTGTTCTAATTTTGAAAAGTGTGGGTGCACAAATTATTGTAGAGCAACAAATAACTGAATTTATATCTATGAGTGACTCATTTCTTTAAAAGAAAGCTACTCTCCTTGCCTTTTTTATAATTTATCATTTTATGTTTACAATACATTGGTTTTATAATATCATTGTTTCCTGTAAAGCAAAGACCTTGTTTCCCTGTAACATTTCATTGCTCGAGTCTCATTTGACCAAGGTACTTACAAAATTCTGATCTTATCCAAGCCAAGGACGATGGCTGGGTCAGATGTAGCAAGGATGGTATCTTGTAGGTACCTGAAGAATTCAATTACTAGTAAATTAAGTACTTTATTTGGAGAACATAAATAAACTTCTTTTAACCTAAGACACGATTACATTGCTATCTAGAAGCAACTATTATACAAGAATAATACAACAACACAAGAATAGTGCATTGTCATAGTCACTGGAAGAAAATATAAAAAAATACTTCATCATTTTAATACAATGGTTCCGAAGAAAAAAGAACAAATTGAGAGAATAAAGTAGTAATTGCCTTACTCATTTCTTATTCTCACATGGAATTCGATTTGCCGGATTACTCATGGTGCAATAATTAAACATTAATCAACTCTGGACAGTGTATTAGCTGCAGGACAATGCACGATCGAGGTTAATGCAAGCGATAACATTAACCCCGAGCCAGCGTACGTCAAAGGCGTTACCAGTGACAGTATACTGTGCTGTTGTTACGTAGATTACGTACATTTACATTTTACTTTTTAGCAGGCTCAGGCCCTAGGCGCGGTATAGGTAACTTTTTAGATCTACGAACTTCAATTTGAACGTTATTTCACTATTGCAAGTAATACTGTATTAGCCATCGTTTTGTGTGAGATATAGCAGAATGAAAACACACTGTCGATGGCGAGGATTCTTCCCAAGTATCTCTGTATGACTACAAATTATCTACTTGTGTATCTGCTGCAATCGAAATACATTCACAAATAATAAAGTCAAGCACAAAATATTGTAGTCATGAGTATGTTTACCCCCCCCNNCCCCCCCCCCCGTGCTAATGTAGATATTACGAAACACGTTTAATGATCAAATCTCGAGGGGCATAAAATATATACTCAAGAATATTATATGAGGAGCGTAAACATAAAACAACTTAAGGAAAAAATGCTTTTTTCTTTTGCATTTCTGCTGGAACGCACTCTGCTTTAATTTGCTATTCACAGATCTTTCTTTGGCCACAAAGTTGTTGAGGAGGGATACCTATGCACGTTTTGAGTTTTGTGAAATGTATGATACAAGTACCCACCCTACGTTAAAACATAACATACAGCGTTAAAAAACAATTTCCCCACTGTCATATTGCTGAACTGTATTACGAGTTGCTCTTCCAGAATTTAATGACAGTAAAGTTTTGCTTCTTTTGAACTTGTATGTTTTCAGTAACAGCTGTTGTTACATGTAGAGTATAACTATAAAATGATTGATAGGTAGTGTAAATGAATGTTTAACTTTTACTTACAGTTCATTTAACTGCTTCAAATTCTGGAATGGTGACAGTAGCGCATCCTTTAACTTCATGTTTCCTCTAAGGTCACTGAAGGTAAAATATAAGATTGTGGTACAACCGGGCTCTTGAAAGGGGGGTTGCATTCCAACACGGGGCCCATATAGGTGAATTCTTGTGGGACCATATGATGATGCACCCAATGAAACGAGCCCAGATGAGATGACCAAGCCCAGATAACCATATGACCCATATGCAGGGGTGTAGCTATAGGGGGTGACTCTGTCGTCAAATGAGTGATCTACTTTCCCCAAATTTGTCAACATTTTCAATAATGCAAAGGTCGTCTTGTGTTTTCCATCCAACAGAATACTAGCAGTAGGATTTCCATGTGCTTCAAATTGCCGAAAATGGGTAGGCAATTTCCTGTGGTTTCTGAGAATTTTTCTGTGACCCTGGGTTTGAACAGATGGTGGCGCTCTTTTAAGTCTCCCACAATCATCGAATTGTCCACAACCCTGGATGCATAACTGGAGTGCCACGCTGAAACTTCGTTTGAAACGATCCTCCTGATCATGATTTCTTTTTGAGACCACTTTATTTATTTGCATCGGCCTTTCCCCTTCCCTTCAGAACAAACTTTTAGCTAAGCCCCTGCTTGAAAGTACTACCTTTTAGTTTTTTGTTCGGGAAAAAAGGGTAGGCCTTTCTTCAAGCATACAACATAAGTCACGACTACATGTCGTTTGTGACATTTATTTATGTAATATTTATGAAATATATACTCTTTTCGAGTCAATGGCATTCGCAGTGAAAGAGTATATAAGTTTCCAAAGCTGTGGTCTACAAAACAAAGAATACATGATAAAACTCCAGAAGGCCAGAGACTGGAAAGGGTCATATCCTACAATATTCTGAGCTGTATTTACATCATAACACTTTTTGCTGGCTACGGGTACATTGATTGGATTAAAATGTTAGATATCGACTAGCATTTCTTTTTTTTNNTTGTCAACTTTCCATTTTGAATAACCCTAGGTTAGGTCTAACGATGGATACTTTACCAAGCAGTATTAAAAATCATTACTTCCTTATATTTTGCACAGTTATATTGTGGAGTTGTATTCCGTTCACACCTAATACGAAATTTAGTATTACCATCCTACGAAAGCACCCAGTTTCAAGACATGACCCCTTTGACCCCCTCCATAGGACAGCCATCACTCATCCACAAGCCATCGGTAAAAATGACCCTTTGTAATAATCCTGAATAGCCTGGTGCCTGAAACATCATACATAAGCATAATATCAAAAGGGAGAGCAACCACGTAAACGGAGGTCAGCGTCCTCTTTGTTATGAGTCACCCCCCAAGTATTTCTTTGTTAGGCAGCGCGTGTTTCCTTATAAGCACCAAGTGTGCGTCTTTTTGCTGTTTATACTTTTGACTTTGAGAGAGGCTCTAATAGTTCAAAAATTGCTTTAAACATGGTTTCTTTTGGTATATTTGCAGTGACCTTAGCAATCTGGGACTAACTTGCCTGCTGGACTGAATGTCGGCACTGCAAGCCTTATATCACCTTTTAAAGTAGTCCGGCTACGGCCGTGCCCATATGGCCATATCGGATACTTATGGTGTCCATATAGAACATTTGAACACTTGAACCAAAGAACTACTGCATATGGTCTTATGGATTATCTGGGCTGACCCATATAGGCTCCTAACAGATCGTGGCTGCAAAGACATATGGACCAATATGTTACTCGATATGGCACCAATAAGGAGCCCATGTTGGAATGGAATGATACCACTATTATGTCAGAAATCAGATTTCTCGATGTCACTGAACCTCAAAGAGGTCTAAACCTATATTACCTGTTTTGTCCACTTGTATTATATCTAAATCGTCCCCTTATCCAAATCTGTAAAATCATCTTGATACTATTACCATAGCATATCCCTTTTCCAATTTTCATCCATTTCTTTGTCTCCCCCTTTATCCTTCCTTTTCGATTTACTAGAATTTCCTGTCAGATTCCATGTAATGTTAAAATGAACAATGATATTGGCGATTCTCTCAAAGACCTCCTCCCCCCCCCCCCAAAAAAAAGGACAAAGTCGTTTGTGATCAAACATTCTCAGTTGGACAGCGGGCCCAAGTTTAAAACTCCAGAACGCTGCTCTACTATTATTACGGTTTAACGAACAAACGAACAAATTCTATATTCCACTCTAGGACCACTGATGTTGAGCTGTATTAAGTAGCAAAGATTACTGAAATTTGTCATTGGCTAGTAATTCATTTAACTCGTTAGCAGTTAGTGGAAGATAAGACATTTTGTATAAGAAAATTTTTAGTCACCACTGAACAAAGAGATGGTGTCATTAATAAAAAGGCAAACTGAGAGTTCTTACAGGGTAACCAACTTTTCTAAACCCTTGAATGTACCAGAGTCGATGAAAGATAACTCGTTGTAAGACATGTTCCTGTGAGAAAGAGATAGGAAGAACATTTATGCAGATTATGAGCCATATCAAGAAGACCTCAGAAGACCTCAGAGACCTTATAGTATGCCACTTATATTACCATATACATTCGATACAATATTGTATTCGCCTTTTGTTTTTTCGCACTAATTATGACGATCCTTCGTAAAGACAGACTGACAGTTTCTTAACAGATTTAGTTTACTTCATACAAGGTTCGTAGTGTGTTACGTAATTTTAAGCACATGTCCTCAAGTTGAAGTTAATGTCGACTTTTGACCCTGTTATTGGAACGGACTACCATACGGATCTATTAACAATGACCTCCTTATTTTACTTAAGGCATGATGAGGTTAGTGAAAATGGCTTATATTTCCAACAAACGCAGTCATTATACGGTGAAACAGAATCCAAAATATTTTGTCGAAATCTTGTAAAAGATATTTTATACAAGAAAACCGTGCAATTTCTTTGCTTACAAAACCTGTTGTATAATTGCATGTTGCTACGATTAGGAACATGACGTACAACACTAGACAAGGATTGACTAAAAGTTCCAAGACTTTTTAAGCCTACCTAGGGTTCATATGCGGCTTTCTAAATTGTTACATTTCACAATCAAAGGGTGGAATAAGTCTATGACAGTTATAGAAATAACTAATAATGACTGGACTCGATGTGTTCTTACACCTGATGCAAATGTTGGCAGGAATTACAAAATACTTTTCAACTTACAACAGGCGTAAATTTGGGTTGGATGCAAACGTCCCATTTTCAATGAAACTGATTCCATTGCCACTCAGATCTCTGTCAAAACATAAAAAAAAAACGTTATTTATAATTTCGTGTTATAGAACCCTTGAATGTGACGTTAAAGTGATACATTAAAGCGCGCTGCTTGTAGATAAGCTACTAAATTTAACACGTTCTCATTGAGTTTCTACCATTCATGCTGGGGCATCAATGGCAGAGAAGGTCTTAAACATGATCGAATACTAGACGAAGTTCTGTTATTTTTGAACTGTTTCACAGTAGTGAATTACTGTTTGTTGAGTGGCGGCAAAGTAACTTGAGCTTTGTGGAAAAACTCACTTAAGGCAGTGAATTCAGAAACAAAATTCATGGAACATATACACCTATTCTTGAAAGAGAGTCACTGTTACAACCTTTCTCGAGAAATGAAACTGACATATTTGTGTTTTATGTTTAGGTGGAAGGTGGGTCAGATATAGCATTTCTAAAAAGTACACGAATATGGTGTTGGTTACTTACTTTAAGTCTTATCATAATATTGACGCATTCTTTCCATTAGAAAAAAAATTTGGCTAACAGTAAAATGAGGCAGTTACATGCAACAACATACATAGAGTGAAAAGAAATGGTTTTTAATAATTGTCAAGATATAAAGTCATCAATAAACATCTACAGAATTTTGATCTCCTCAAAACATGACACAAGAATTTATTAAGAAAATGCATTATATGAAATTTTAAGAGTTNNCATACACCTCAATTCCTATTCGAAACGAAGTTAAATCTAAAATTTGACGTTATCTCCTTTGCTTAATTCAAATAAGTTACTGTATCTATAAATAGTGGTCTTAGGAAATATTGTTTTTCTGTAAAATAAACGAATTATTTCCCTTTATGCAAATGCGAATGCACATTTACAACATTTTACATGACAACCAGCTCGAAAGAGGATAGCAAGTCGTTTATAATTAGTTGTTTTATACCAATTCTACAAACTGCCCCTACTACAGCATTTTGTTTAATTTAATGCGTTACATTATAATCACTAAACAGTCAACGAGACAGAGCTGAAAGTCTCTTCGAAATGAATTGCAGGTAAATGATATATACAAGTTTACCAAGGTCATAGCGACTCTGCTGTTGAGAATTCTTGAATCCCAGGAAATATAAGTAAATAGTTTATCATCCCTACCAAATTATAAAATGTTTGATTATGATGCATGATAATGCACTAAATCAATCTGGAGGGGATGCTTTGCATATTGGAAGCTCTGTTAATCTTTTTTTTTTATCTTGTGATCTAATTACATATTGAATTAGTTGCCAGACCATTGCACAGACAGAGTCACTGAACAAAAGTAGGGAAAGTTACTGAGTGCTCGTCCTGGCATTAACTTGATTGCAGACCAATACATTTGCTAGGTTTGTGAAGAACTAATATGTAAGAGCCCATACATGGTCAAATATAACATTTATGCTTAATCACCGATCGTTTAGTTTTTGTTGCTTTTACAAGAAGGTAAAAATCACTGAGATTCACTGGTATCGGCAAGTCTATCGAACATGATGAAGTAATGTACGTTATAAGATTTGTTAAATTCTTACAGGTGTAATAGGAACGGAAATTCGTTGACATCTAAGAAAGTGACGTCGAATATAGAAACGACTGCATATTCGTCAGCCCTCTTCGTTCTTCGGTGATTATTCTTTAAGAATGGCAAGTACCTGCAGCAAAATAAACCCATTATGACAATAAAAAGACCTTTGTTACGATAGGTAAGAAATTTCAATACTGATGGAATATATTTAAACACGTATTGATTACGCAAAATAGGGAATTGCGAGCTTTCCTGTTAAGCTGCTATTGATTCCTTGAATTAAGTCTCAAAGATTCCTTGACTCACTACAGGCTCTTTTTTCTTTTGATTAAAATTAAGTAGGACAGATCTAGAACACTCGAGTTTGTTAATATAACCTACTTTCGTTTACGTTTTGTGCAGGAGATTTTTTTCAAACCTAATTTATTATTTGAGGTCTTACAATTGCTTGATATCACGTGGCAACGTTTCGGCAGCAAGACGATTCCATGAATGATTGGAGCAATTGTAAGATAAACCGAAACATGAGCACCCACTTGGGCAAGGATGATCTGCAACAAACATAGAAAAAATTATGTGTTGATTTAAGTCAAGTCAGTATGTAACATGACCTTGTAGTAAGAAAGCCTCTCGTTGTCTTGTCGGAAACGATATTTCAGTCTACTTATCCATAAGTCTTACATTACAATACGGCACAAGGCAATACAATATACTACAATACAATGCAATACAATAAAATAAATAGTATTAACAGCAAAAACATTATCAACAAAATTAAATAGTATATAAGAAGTAAAATTATTTGATTTGCTCTTACGATATCGTACTTATAATATTTTTATATTTCGTTCGTACCGCAAAACAACTCGTCATCTTCTTCTGGGCACTGTTTTTTCCCATCACAAACAAAATTCTGAGAGAGGCATATTTTCGAGTTATGGCATCTATACGCATCCTTACAGACATATGAATCTGTAACAAAGAGACACAAGGTAACTAATTTACTCTAGTTTCAAGATGTTGAATGCTTCCTAATGTGGACAGAGCAATAATAGAGATACGCTGGTTCACTAAACTCGTCATGGGGTAAGGTTACGTAACGTGCTCAGGTCTTTTTGTTCGTTCTTTTAGTTGTTTTTAAGGAACTATCCCAGTGGCCTTTCTAGCTCAGTCGTAGTGTGTAGTTAGGAGTTTGACTTAATGTTCAATTTGTCGACTGAAAATGGCATAGCAAAAAACTCAAAATAGCAAGATCGAATATTAAAACACACACACACATGCGGTCACTGAACCTTTCATTTGCATAAGTATCGTAACAGTTTTCTTAGCAAGCCCATACGTAGTTTCAGTTCTGATAAAAGCAAATGGGCTTATTCCTCAAGTGTTTTCGTACGTATATTACTTTCTTTCGTGTATTCATCAGGCTACCACGAGTGGTGGATGAGCTTTCTTTTGTTTCTTTTTATCTTTATATTTATATTTTTTTTTCGTTCAGCTTATAGTCACACATGTTACGGAAGCTACAGGCGCTATACGCATGTAATTCAGCCGATACCACTGTATGCTGGCAAATTGTGTACTTGTAAATCATTCGCGCAAGTAATTTTTGTGTTAACCTTATTTAATGGAAAAGTCCCATAAACCCGCAGCGTACTTTGCTGAAATAATCTAGAAATTGCGAAGGAAAAGGTGACAAAGTTTGGTCAAATTGAAAACTCAATTATCTCAAAGAGAAGAAAGAAAAAACGCAAATTGCGTAGCACATATAACACGTTCTCTCGTAATTGGCGGTTGCCTAAATTGTTTAAATAGCATTCCAAACACGCATACTGCGTGAATTACAATCGAAGTAATTTGAAGGTAATTATTTACTTGTCAGTTTCGTTACTTATTTGTGATTTATTCGTTACTTCTTTGTGATTTAGAGTGCACTTCTCCTTTCAAATTTATGAACGTTTGCATATAAAATTTATTTAGTGTGAATAATCCTTATCAAGACATTGACCACTAAAAAAAAAAAATAATTCGATAAGGAATAAATACCACAATGCTCTTCATCTTCTCTGCCAGGACAATCAGGTCGTCCGTTACATCTGTAATGTTGAGGGATGCAGTAAGCCTCTGGACATTTGAATGTTAAATTCGTGCATTCAAAAACTTCTGTTCACGGAAAGGAAGGATTATACGATTAAGATGGACCGGAACCAAATTACTTCTTACACTTTTCAAAACTAGACCATTGTTTTAATATTTTGTTTGTAATCACTATTCTTTTCTCTCGAACTACAGTACGAACATCTTAATATTTTTGGGGAACTGATTTACAGCAACAAATTCAACGGTTCTTTCGTCTAATGAGTCAAAATTCAACGTTGTCAGATATACTTTTTCATGTAGTGGTAATAGCAATGTTTAAAGTTACTGTCACTTTTTGGTGGTGTGTATTTGTTTACTTTTTTATTCATTACATTGTATGATAGTCGCATAAAGAATTGCATTTGGTCCGCGTGGTCAGTAATATACATCCCACTAATTAAAATCATTCTTTCGCTGTATAAATTATTATTAAAGTACCTACCGCAGGTTTTCAGATGTGTTAAGTCACGGCATCCTGTGGGGTAACCGTATACGTCCTCTCCCATCATACATGTGTTGGTTCTCTTCACACATACTTTATTATTACACTGAAATCCATTAGTTTCGTCACAGGAATCATCAGATGTACCTAGCGTAAACGATTCAAAATGAAACCAGTTATTATCTCATCGCTCCTATAAGGGCTAAGATGAGATATTGCAGTCACTTGGTTAGTGGAGCTATACATTGTACTGTGCACCCACGGGAAAACGGTTGCCACGGAAATACTTGAAGTGGATGAGTGACGATACCCATGGGGCACCCCATGGTAGAGTGACCATGGGTGCTAGAGGGTCATGTTGGGTGGTATAAACGAAAACGTGACCTTGTCGATGAATGTGGGTGTGTGTGCCTGTGTGTGTGATTGCGTTGTGTACCTGTTCCAAATTACGATATTTCCAGAATACCTTGAAAAGAATATGAGCGATTTCGTCTAAAGTTGGTACGGCTTATAATGACGCCAAAACGTCCAAGATGTATCGGTCGTGTGATAAATTGAGTCACATTTGCTGAATTTTGAGAGAAAGAGCCAATTTTGCCCCAAAATTGTTATGTCCACCATATCTGGAGAAGTTTTCAAGCATTTAATGTAAATGTTTACAAGGACACTTCCCTTAGAATGTAATATTTAAGGTATATCACATATATAGTAAAGTGATTAAAATTTGCTGATTTTGTTAGAAAGAAGCCAATGTTTGCTGGATTTCCAGCATATCTTGAGAATTACTATGCCAATTAACTTACAGCTTTGTTAGGACTTGCCTGAGAACAGAATGGTCAAAACAGTATTACTGTCATGATACATCTAGTGAAATGCACCAAGTTTTGAAAAAAAAAATGAACAAAAAAGCCAATTATGCCCCAAAATTTGGATTTCCAGCACATTTTGAGAACTATTGGACCAATTCAATTAAAACTTTGTAAGGACTTACATGAGACCACATTGTTCAACATAATATTACCGTTGTGGTAAATCGAGTGAAATCTGCTGATTTGGTGCCACGAAAACCACTATTGTCCCAAACTTTGGATTTCAACCATATTTTGGGAGTACTTGAGCATGACATGCAAAAAGGTTGCGAGTCCCTACCTATGAACATAATAATGAAGATATATCACTCTTGATGTAAATTGGGTGACCTTGATGATTTTGTGGTAAAAACAGATAGAGTCCGGCGTTGGGGTCAACAGACACCACCTTTTTAACTAAAGCCAAAACAACGATTTTAGCAGAACTGGCCTCTTATGGGTAATAAATTTGAACATTCCTGCCAATTATGAGAACGATGTTTTTAAGTCAAACAACAATTTTAGTAGAACCAGGTCCTGCAAAGTTAAATCGGGGACTAATATGCAAATAACCCATGGAGAAGGGATGTACCCCGCAACTAACTTTAGAAGTAAGCCTAACCTATGAAATAACTCAACGTTAGAAATGTGTTATGTAGTATACTACATGCAAGTACTTTTAAGCAGTCATTGTTATCATTACATGATCCTAAGTAGTGGCACAGGCTAGACCTAAGCTTGCTACCTTAGATATCAATATGACCATTTCATGTTCTGTTCTGCTGCTTACCACCGTTGTATGTTTGAAGAGTATTTTACCTGTCTAGGTCTCTGTGACATGTAGTTGAAGTAAATTATTAAAAATACCCATGTGCAAGCCATGTATTAAAGACTTCATTGAAATCAATGCATGATGACGATGAGATACGAGACTCCGTAGATTGCTCTCTTGTTCTTTTTGTCACACCTCTGGGCATATGAAACAACATGGGGAGGGTGAAGTAATGAAACATATGTTAAGTGTTTTTCTTTGTCTTTTTTTTCTAGCCCTTATTTCTGCCTTACCACAGTTTGCAGGTTCGTCTTCGTAAAGCTTTCCGCAGTCTCTATCACCGTCGCAATACAAATGAGCTGGTAACGGTTGACCAGAGTGACACTGGAAAACTAAATCTGGGTCATCTACACGATCAAAAGATGATTTGAAAAGAAGCGATCACTGATTTTTTACCTTTAGCTTTTGTAGGAGATGAACAGCATGTCCACTCCTCACTACCTACTAGCCATCTAACCTCAGGTCGCGGTGGGTCTAGTGCTTGTTTTATACACTTGCATGATGTATTTTACTTATAAAGGCATAACTATTGATCTCAGTTGCAAATTTCACTTTCTTGACAATTTGTCTTCAGAGATTGTATAGGGGTTCGAGACAATATGCTTAAGAGAAGTTTTTGCGGTGTAGCTATAAGTGAAGAAGGTAAGGTGAAAGTCGTCCCCTTGGTTTTAAAAAATGAAATATTCCAAAATTTGTCCTCTAATCTCATCAAGTGACGACGGTCAATTACAGTGTGGTTTTCAAAGTTGTGGGAATACGCTTGTGGATGGGATTCAGTAAATTCTGGAACCATACCATGCAGGAATTTGATGATAGCAAATTTCTCCATGATGAGTCCTGCTTAACACAACACCGAGTAATAAATGTTCCTTGAAGAACCACCCTCTGCTTGATACAGGATTGCTTCACACTTGGCATAAACAAAAACCACAGCATGTCTTTTTGACAATTTCTTACGAGACTTTGCAATCTTTGCCAGGTTGCATGTAATTAGTCTAATTACTCAATTTTGCCCTTTTGTCAGAGTTCGTTCCCTCCCATTAATATTTTCTAACAAGAAGACCATTTGGGGGCAAAAACGTAACAAATCCGTCACATAGAAATGGTATACCAGCAGTACAGGTGTTGTACATCAGTTGTCGAACATTCGATAAAGTAGTAGTACTGAACACGTTTAAGAAATTCGGACAAAAGTTAGATCCCCCTTCGAGAAACAATCTAGCTACCGTAGTGAGTAGGTGCAACACTACTGAACATCAGACCGTCCTAGCAGGTAATCCCCGTTTCTCATCCACCCATTCCCTGCATGCCATGAACATTGCCGATCGTCTGAGCGACAAATTTCAAGGCGGCTTCTTGTTTGATATTATCAACTTGACCTACGTGTGCCGACAATTTCTTTTCTTCTCTTTTGTTCTTCTTTGTTTGGTGAGTAGTCCCATTGTCGCTTGTTACAGATATTCAGTGATGGAAAATTGCCTATTGGAGTATTTCTAACATTTCCCCACTTAATAATGAATATACTACATCTGTTGTTTCACAACGTTCACGTGCTTATCCATATTATTGTAATGATTTTAAGACCAAGTCGGCAAAGATATTACAAAGCATATCAAGAGAAATGTGACGGTGTAGAAAGCAAGTTAATGTAAAAGACAGTAAATTCAAATCTGTATTCTCGAGGGAAAAGACATTTCTGTACAAGAAAATCCAGATTATGTTGCTCAAATTCTCCATGTTAGTTTTCTCTATTTCTAACTCTTTTCTAGCATTTACATGTTAACTTTTCATCAGTTATTTCCAATCTTCAGGTTCCTTATATACTACATTATTCATTTATAATTTCAGAGCAAAGCAGTACAAATTTATTACATAATGGAATAACAAAAAGAATAGAAGAGACAAATCAGGATTTCAAATTAGTCACAAAGCATAATATTGAGAAAAGCGGAGCCCAGAAAAAAAAATCGATGGACAATTTTTGTCTGATCACTGTGCTACATCAAAAGTAATGATCATTCAGGAAAGAAATGAGATTTACACGAGTAAACTTTTGTAATGATTTAGTAGATAGTAAATTGAGCATACTCACAGTTTTCACATCGTGCTTCGTCAGACTCATCTCGACAATTTGCTATCAAGTCACATCGCTGCTCGCGAGGTATGCACTGTCCGTTGGAACAGGTGAACTCGTTTTCCGAGCAGACTGGAAACACTGCAGAAAACAAGAAAGAGAATGTTTGAAATGTCTTTGTATGATGTTTGCAAGTACTCGCGTGAATGTTCTGCAATGTGGATGACCGCCTGAAGGGATTGGCGCAGGTAGGGTTACCCAATAACACTGGCGAGTTCGGACTTATTAACAATAACAATCGCGCGTCTTGTCTTTACTCGCCGTCACCAAAACAGGCAGCTTGTAGCCAGTCCGGAAATTTGCGTTCATACTTAAAACCGAAAAAAAAAATCGATGAAGTAGTATTCGTCGTCGTAATAGTAGAGTTTGCATTGTTTTCAGTGCCGGTAGTGTCAATGTCAATATAAATCTTTGAAAGCTGTCCGCAGTGAAGGGATACATGTCCTCACTGAAAACAGCTCCTTAATTTCCTCATTTTTCATTGACTGAAGGATTGTCTATACACTTCAGCTTCATGTAGTCTTCTGCATTTTTTTTAAATTTAGAAACTTTCATCCTATCAACAGTCACTGGTTGTGCCAACGTGCCACCCTGTAGCTCCATGGAGGACACTTGACCTGGTCTTTGAAAACAAATTCAATGAAATAATGTATCAATAAATAAATGTTTATGTTTTCAACGTTTCTTATATCCATATTTGATATAATTGTGTCTAATCTTACCACATTCACGCTCATCACTTCCGTCGAAACAATCGTCCTTGAAGTCACAAAACAAATATCCAGGGATGCATCGCTTATCTCCACATTTCATGAAAGTTGGATTTAAGCAGTTTCGCTCATTGATTTCCTCTGTTGATAAAGTGTGAGTAGGAATAAACTTGTAAGATATACTGGATGGAGTCAGAAGCAGGTGAATTTTTGTATGAAATTTTATCTAAAAGATGAGCATAACGTCCTCTAATCGGCTTTTCATTTTTCTCTCTATGGCAAACTTTCTCATAGTACAAACACTCTAATTAAGATACATCACTAGCAATTATTCTCTGAATATTCTAATCCTTAGATTTGTCGCATTGGCAATCAACCGATGACGATGTTGTACATTAAAACACTAAGGATGAGTTATTTGCAGCATAATGCAATGATGTCTTTAGATTCCTCTGTTTTCTCTGTCCCCTTAAGATGTTCAATTTTGATTTGCGTTCTGGTTCTCAATCTTAACATTTCTCACTTCTTTTGCTTAAGGTGGCTCGTAAATACTTTTAGCAATCCACTCGTTAACTTGATCCATGAGAGGAGAGACAGGTGTGAAAACTTCCGATTTGCGATGGACATCAACAATTGCCTTAGTTTTGAGTCACGTTAGGTTCGCGGACGTCACTGTCATACAACTCCCCGAACTTTTCACAGAACCTTTCACCGAGATTTTTAATGCTGGTAACGTATATACCAGCAGGAAGGTGCAATGTAGAAGGAGTTACGACTGAATGTTAAATTTATGCTAATTCAGTTCGAATTTCCCCGGTGTAATATGAGTTCCATTTAATAAGGGATGAGTACACCTGATGTGTAATTTATCCGATTTCTAGTTAGTACCCAAGTAACTTTTCTTCTCACCTTCTAATACCGTAGGAAAGAGTTATTTAGAACAATGCTTAGATGCCAAGGGGGTTGCCGACATTCAAGACAAGACGTAGGGCGTACAAATAAAAACGACTGGTCAATCTCTTTCGAATCAAGATAGACTAACGTATAAGAATGAGCTAGAGGACTTTTGCCATATGCAAATGATTAAAATGGACATAAGACATAATTTACTGTATAATTTTTATCTATTTCCGCAAGCTTTCGCATTTTGTATTTGGTGTACTAATTTTCATCAGGTTACACATCCAGAAACTGGTTTATTATGATATACGCCAGAACACGCTAAAAAGATGAAAGCTAATTTTGAAGAATACCGACTGTTATGTTACAGCGAATGTTTTAGCTATGGCCAAAAGATTTCCAATGTAATTGACGAAGTAGCAGACGACATGAACCCTTTCACATTAAGTTCCTAATAACCTTTAAGCCTGTTGACTCTGTAAGTGGTGAAAAAACTAGGTGTATCCATTGTCAACTAGGTAGGTTCGAAGGAAGGAATTAGATGTATCTCCTTCTAAATTGCACCTCCGTGGTACCAGTGTTGGCTGATGTTTACTAGGAATGACATTGATATCCTCATATGTGACAAAACTGCATTCACCGATTATACTCTGAGAGTTGTTGCTATAAAAACTTCGAGAGTGAAGGAACGCGGTCAAGAAGTGGACATACACTTAAAACGCTTTTCCTCGGTACGTTAAGCCCATCGTCAGCATGTGAAGGATACGACAGACACCAGACGTATTGAGTTAACAACCCAGGTCGAGGTGAGATTTCGCACATTCCTTTTTATCAATTTTGTACTCAGTAAAGCAAGGCAATCAAATTAAATGTCCTTGGGAAGTCACAGACCATTTCTCAGACATTTTCTCTCGCAGTTCATAAATACATATATCCGGGATATGTATGAGTTTCTTTTTCATCCCTGATACGTTCGGAAGCTTTTGACGAAGATAAATTTGTTTTCAATTGGTAAAAATTACAATAATTTAAGTTGATGATTACATTTAAATGATCGGCAAATGCTAATGTTCTAATCTGAAGGAAAATTATTTCCTTTTTTGAGATACTTTGAGCGATAAAGTGATTTATGATCATTAATACATTAAGAGAAACAATATTATTTGCCACCAAAACATGAAAGAATAAGGCACTTCGGCATCGATATGTCTATGTTACGTAGATATTGTTATGACGTACATGATATCTACGTTTAATGCTATAGGTTAATGTCACAAACATCAGGTGTGTTGAAAGCATTGCGGTGCCCATGGGGTAATGGCGAACAATCGTCCTGCATTGACCTGCTATGGTTATGTTCAGTGCATACTTGCCAGGGCAATATACTTTGAAATGTTGGGAAGGAAAGGGGAGAGGTGAAAGAGGGAAAGGAGATCGAAAGTATGGCTTCAACCGTGATAATGCCAAACTTTCCACGCGATGAACTAGGGGTTTTGCTGCAATATTCCCATTCACATTCCGCCATTTAGGGAGGGAAACTGTTTAATGTATGATAACGTACATTTGAACATCATTTTCATTCCTTCGACATTGCCCCCAAGACATGGGGTAATTCCGTGCGACGCCATTTTGGCTTTTCAATCGTTACGTCGTTACGTCACACACGATAACAGTTCATACATTACTTCTCGTATGTCTTTTGTTCTGATTATAAACATGTTGCTGATATTCATATTTCACAAAATGCTCCGTTGGTTTTCTTTTCATCGGTGCCAAAAAACGCATACGACAATATCTCACTTTCCCAGATACTTAGGACCCACAGCTATTTAAATATAATGCAAAGGTAATTAACGAGTGAAAGGCTGTTTGGTGAATATCAAATACAATATAAGAAATATTGTTCCACTAGTACTACTAGTACGTATCTCTAGTTCCTAACTTATGCTGTTAATGTGCATGCTAGTCACTATATATTTATTTCTTTCTCTTTTTGCAATAACATTGGACACAAAGTGACAATGGTAACGCATGCAAACATTTGAAAAAAAATTAATAACATCGTAACTTCCACCACTTTTATAATATCTTTGAGGTTGTTTGGATTTGTCTTATTTGTTTATCGTTAGCAATGGGTTACCCATATTGACCCAAACGCCAGTTCACCTGGAAAGCCCTTTAGTTTGCACACTTATTAAAACTAGAAGATCTTACTCTGTCAAAGATTTTTCTTTCATCTTACCGAGGGAGAGTAGTTCAGCTGGAAACATTTCATCACTGCCGTCTCCGCAGTCTTTCTGCAAATCGTTGACGAACAGGGAACTTACACATTCACCGGTACCACATCGAAATTGATTGTCTTGGCATTCCTGAGTCAAAACTTAATGAGAGACATTCTATTGTGCTTTATCCATACAACACTATTGCAATGAAGGTGACAGATTGTCTTATTAATGTCTCATAAGGCCCTTCTTACGTATATTGGAAAGACTTTGTAATTAAGATTTCACCACAATGGGAGAAATTTTCTCGTCTTAATTTTTTTTATATATAACATATAATATAAAATTGTTACATGTCACTTGACGTTGATTGTGAAGTCCGTAGAGTATTATCTGTAGCATAATTATAGCAATTGTATAGGCCATTGTAATGCATATATGAAGAAATAACATTACGGAGTGCTAATTGAAATACAAACTGATAAATGCTGCCTATAATTAACGACTTTTGTTTATTGTTGACGATCCTAGGAGGACAATTCGGATTGTATTTCTATTTATAGAGTTGTTAGTAACATGTTTATCAAGGAGGCAACTACCTATCATTTTCAAGACAGGACATTGAACAATTTCTCTTTTCATTTAAAAAAAAATGGAACACTCAGCCAAATGGTTTATACTGTTTACATACCTGAAATCTGTTTTATGCACAACAGATTTGCGTCAACCACAGAACAATTTTCGAGATTTCCACTCCATGTTCTATAGCATTGCGCGGTTCCATTTTCATGTGAGTATGGGGTATCAGCCAACACAAATTTCCAATTGGGAATTTTCCATACAGTCTGATGAAAGATTTTCAGCTTTTCGAAATTACTTTCAGCGAAGTTGCGGTCTATTGGTGCTGTTCCTTGTGGACAAAGCCCAGTGATATTTACGACACCATCCTTAGAGACCATGTGTAAACAATTATGACTAATGCGGAAGAAATTCGGACCACAGTCTGAAAAATAAGATTGATATGTTATCAATAAGTTGGAAACTTAATACTTCGTTCTTAGTCAAATATCTCCAACTTTAAGCACCCCTGGCAATCAGTTGCAATTTTTTCTTAGTTAACACCCATTTCATATAGTTTTCATCATCTGCTTTACCAGTAGAACACGTTCGTGATGATTCTCATCTACTTGTGATGTCTACGTTGATGCACACAAAGCGCATATCAGACAATCGATGAAGAAATAGTTATGAAATCAGTTAGTAATTAGTCTCCAGACTCACTTCTTCCACCTGAGCAGTCTACCCAAGTAGCAGCTGAAACAACTGTTTGCCATTGACACATTATGTAATAGTTACTACAGCACGCCATTACTTACCTTCTGGATGAAAGGAAATTGCTGGTTTGGAAGAAGGCTTCTCATTCTCTGATAGGAAACAAAGATAAAAATGTAGGAAGGATAAACCGATTTTCTTCTTTGCAGATATTGCGAAGTGAGTTTTGGCACTTTTCACAGTGAAAGAAAACCTCACTTACATTAATATAGACTTTTTCTAAATTATCAGTGGCTTTTTTCACATGAACGTAGTAACAGTATCACTAAGACATGGAACTTGGAGCAACCAATACAACGCATTGAAATACTGTCCTCCTCGAAGTAGCCTACAAACGTCGTTGATCGATATTTTCATAAGGTGTACTGTGCACTCCTCATATTTCCTTCCCCTCTCATCTCTTGTTTTCCTACTTGTATTACGTATATTAAAGTATTATACGATTCAAATGACCAGCGACATTTTACATAAGAAGATTGGGAAGAAACTTGAATTTTTAACCCCCCNNGGGAGATTAAGAGAGACTCTCATATTAGGCAGCATGCACGGGGGGCCATATGTTTCTCTATTACATTTGTCGAGGAGTTCAAGAAAGGCTGTGCTCTCTAAATTCCAAAGAATGAAATTAGGGATGACTCCAAATTAAGACTGAATGAAATTAGAGTAGAAGCTGTAATGAGGGTAAAACCTGTCATAGATATTTTTCTTTCTCTTTTTTTTCATTGCATTTTGAAGTCTCATAAGAAAGTTTCTATGCATGAACTGGAGATACTCAGGATTTCTTTGGTCGACGGTAAGCAGGCCTAACCTTTACTTTTCATGGTATACTACTAACCTTTCAGTGTTGCCATTTGAGCACAAATATAGTGGTCTGTCTGGGGGTCAGCACATGCTATATCAATCCAATTCCTGGTATGGGTGAAATCGCGAATTTCGATGGCTGTGCAAGCTTCCGAGGTGCCTCCGTCGGGTTCTCTTGCATGGAAATAGCTGACCAAAATATTGAAATAAAGGAATATGGACACATGTAACCTCAGGACCTCCTACTGGTGTCTTTTCCATAACCATTCCCTACGTTTGACAAAATACGGGTAAAATAGAAGTAGAAATCAATCGTCAAGGATTCTACCTTTTGTTTTTTGTTTTATCACTCTTATAAACTGACGGACTTACACGGGTCATACACGTTATACTGATCAGGGGGGTCAGAGCCGGTGGGGCAGGTTTCGACCAATGTTCACGTTGCAGAGAGAAAATTAAAATAGGACTAAGAAAAAAGCAACAAAATAAAGAGCCAAGATGAAAAATACTACAAAAATGTGCTTCAGAAAATTAATTGGGGACAAAAATAGACAAAGGAGAACACACAGAAGGTCCTTCTCTGTTATGTAAAGTAAATCTTGTTACCCTTTAAATCTTTTCTCTTGTTTTTTCTCCTTTTTGTATTTGCTTTGATGAATATGATAGAAACGGCCCAAAGCTACCTGTATTTTCTCTTATTTTGCATATGACCCATGTAAACCGCAATTTCATGCAATCTGGGACGTATATTTTTCAATACTTTTGTAAAATGATGACTGGCAAGTAGGCTAAATGAGACTAATCTGGCATGGCAGGGGCTTTGCTTTCAAGCTCTTTGAAGTGCCATATCCTGCAATCTTGAAGGTATTTTTCCCACTATAATCTCCATACAAAACGCACCAACATGGTGGTATCGTGTCGAAGCTTGACCTATCAAACGTCCTCTCCCCCTTCCTTGTGGAACCTCTTTGGCCGATGTAATTAGTTTTTTTCCTCTGACACAAATCGTTTTGACAATACTTGTCAATTTTGTCTGCACATTTGTGACTGTAGAAGCGGTTGGTCTGTTTAGTAAAGTTATGTCTCGTCTTGTAATGTTTACGATCATTGTTTGTGGAATTAAGTTATTATCTGAATTGATTATGTAAAACCTTTTACTCTTTTAGTAATGTCTCCTGCAGCTAGGTTAACTGAAAATTTGTTACTGCTCTGATCATTTGTATCTCTTCTTGGCTACCTCTCTCACGTGACAGTTTGACATTCAAAATACTCCAAACATGATTACCCAAAGAAGTTCTTATATACTCACATGTCAGAAATAAACCAGTCTGTGTAACTTACGGGTAGACCATCCAGCCACTCATATCGCCATATGTTACCATGAGGTGTCTTTCTTAGACCTTGGAAGAAAGACACACAAACTAAATTTAAAATTGTTATCCCGTGGTGGGTGAAATACTGATATTATACGATAAAATATACAGGGGTTGTTGTTATGTCAAGTGACTGTAGGCTCATTGATGACACACGGACACCCCTGTCCACAGATACTATTCCGGTGTAAGTATACGCTCGTCATTCAAGACCAAAGAAACGTGAGATAAAATTGTAAACTTGCGTTTTAAAACCAAAGAGGCGAGGGAACAATGAAGTCGGAGTCACTGTATAGTCACAGTACTAGTTGTTGTTAACTTGATTACGATGAATTGGTGTCTACCATGCAAGAACACATAAAAAAAATGATTTTTTTTTTCTAACAATGTGTGACTTTTACTCAGCTTCAACGAACAGTTAAATTGTTGTTGTAATCAGTACCATCAGGCAACTTCAAATATACTCACCTATGTAGTACTTGTTCGATTCACCATGCACCAACAACCCTTGCACAAAGTTCATCTCAGCTGTATTTCTGATAGATGTTAACTCTGAAGAGTTACCATTCGGGAGAGTCCTACAATTCTGTGCGGCCTCATTCCATCGTAAGTTAGCAGGGTGCTTGACCACTATAAAACAACGTCCATTGAAGAGATGCCATCCTTCAGGACAAGTAAATGCTAGACGGCAAATGAGTAAAATAGTATGATTTAGTAGGTATTAAGTCATGGAAAGAATTTGATTTTGAACTGATCACAATCAATAATAATGATCATTTTTTTAAAAGCATCCAAACTGTAAAAATGCTCTCAAACGCTGTACATGGTTAAGCAATAAGACAAAATAAAAACAATCAAGGAATACACAAAGGAAACACACAAAAGAATGGACTTAAATTTACGATATAAATGGCAATAGGAAGAAATAGTAAAAGCTATAATTAGACCTGATTTGCAAAAGCAATTCTTAGAGATTCTTCTAAGATATTCATATTGCAAATATGTGCAGAAAAGCCTAAAGAGATGAGGATCAAAAAACTCGATGAAAAACTTCTCAAATTAACAGTAGATAGTTTAAAGACTGGCTAATATAAAAAAAATCACTTGATCTGAAGCAATATGCTTCTACATAAGTTTGATGTAATCAGGAGCGTGGTCATTTAAGACTTAAATTAAAATTCTTAGATTTATTCTGTATTGGATGGGTAACCACAGCAGGTGAAGTAAAAGTGTGATATGATCAAATCTTGAACCTTCAGTAATAAATCTCGCTGTCCTAGTTTGTACTTTCTGCAGTTTATGAATAAAATGTTTGTAAATGCCTGTGAATATCGCAGTTATCATGATGAAATTGCACTAGCACATGAACTACAACTTCAAGTGACTTTTGAAGATATAATATTTGATCTTTCCAAGATTGTGAAAGTGATGATGGTCTACTTTACATTTGAAATTGATTTTTTTTCAACAGAAACTAATCGATGGAACTCTAGTTAACATTGCATGCAATTTTAGTATTAAATCATAAATCGTCATAATTTCATACTTTTTTTTTAAATTAAGTTTCTTTTTCAAGAAACGAAATCATAATGGGATTTAACACCGTAGTTCTTGGTACCATTCAAAAATCTTCTCCTACTACTCACTTACTGTATTTCACACTACTTTCGAAATTAACAGACTTCTTCAATATGTTTCTCGGGTGATATGTTTTAGCTGTATTCTCACGTATCAATTGCACACTTGTGGTATGCCTCCCATTATCACCTCTGGTTATACTCTGGAATCTTTATTTGCTTCTTGCTTTCTAAAGTATTTTGTACTTTCAATTTCATTGCGGAGAAGTTGATGTTATATTTTAGAAAATTCTTTCACTCCGCAATCTCTTTTATCTGTCCCGAGGGTGTATTCAGGTTTTCTTTTCTCAATTTAACGTTATGAACAAAGAGTTATAATAAACACTTAACCTTGATCCCTTGCACTAATGTCGTCATACTGGGCAGTTTCGAAATACCGTTCTTCATAATACGCGAAGAAATAGCCACTAAATCCACTTGGACTGAACTCGATGGATAGCACATTTCTTCCCGAGGAGAAGGGACTGAAACCACTACGACCTCTTCGGCAAAGTGGATAACCAACGTTACCATCCAGTACGATAAGTTTGGCTGTGCATCCTGGATCTCCGTCAAATGCTACTTCTAATGGTAAAAACCAAACGTATGATCCTGGAGATGTAGTTAGGACGTAACGGCATGCAAGTGACGACGGGTTTGGAAAATTTGGGCTTGCCAAATATGCTTTTCGGAAAGTGCAGTCGGTCTGTGGGCAAAGGTCTTCATTTACATCCTTTGGTACAATAAAACACCCTGGAGCGTTGAATGGACCTGGTGGAAAATTAATACTTCAGGAAATTTCAAACTGAAATAAAACAAAGTCATATTAAAAAGGAAATAGAATGAAATCACTTTTCTACAATGATTTTTTGGGGGTACTGTCATAGTTAACGAAACAAATCCTGGAGAAAACGTCTTATAGTTAATGCTTGTCAATTTCCCGCTAAGTGGTCGTTTTTGTTTAGGTCGTACTTCACTGGTTCTTATTTCTACTGTATGAATAGTAATACAAAGATCCAAAATGGTGAGCTGGGGAGTAGCAAGTATTGTCACATATGCATTCTTAAGGAAACGACGAAAATGATGATCGTATGAATATACTTTGGATTTTGATTGATGTTAACTGCACTTTTTCGTCGCCATACCGTTACCCGTACATTAAAATGGG
>VJOZ01000081.1:3037-16201 GCA_009801055.1 Stichopus horrens | reverse complement strand
ATAAAATGGACCTCCTTTTATGCTTTGGAATACTGCTTATCTCATCATCAGACTTTACTTCAATCTTGTCAATCACTGTCTTCTGTCTCCCAGGCAGTATTACCTGTCAGTTGTTGCTGTATCTTTCCTGTATTATGTCATATGCTTGAGATGTTACTCACATCTGACAACCTCAAGTGTTAATTTTGACGTAAACAAAATTTACTTAAAATTCTGGGAAATGCATTCATATCAGGGGCTATGAGATACTGCAAGTAGCTGGCCCTCTCGAAAAGGAATCATCGTAAAACATTCAGCCAAAACCACCCTACCGAACTAAAAGGGAGCATGTGACATTACAAGATATGGATTGTCCCATTCAGATTAATATCATTACCACAACTATGTGTGAATACTCAAAAGACTATCAGAAAGAATTACAATGTTTGAAAAATAAGTCTAGTTTGTTCAAAATCCTGAGAATATTAACTAGAATTCATGTACAATGTGCACAGATTACTGTACTGCAAGTACTTAACTTCAGGTTGATGAGAAACTATGTTTAGAAGTACAGAATAGAGTGTGGACTGTCAAATTGAAAATGCCAAAATCTTTCTCTTTTTTTTTTTAACCCTAGTGTTCCTTTTCTTTAACCCTAGTGTTCCTTTTCCATTTGAGGAGAGGGGGGTATGGGAAACAGGCCTGTAGCCAGATTTGTTGCTTGGGAGCACACTGCTATTTACTACCATTCTGGGCAAAGGGTGTTTTAAAATTTTGCTTAAATTGCAAACAGACCAAGATGCAAAATGGTGCAGCTATAAAATACCATATTTTCAACTGCTACTTCATATGTAAATCAAAGTTGTCATTTATTGCATAAAAAACAGGTAACAAGACTTGGAGAGAAAATCAAAGCTGAGGTTTTAACGGGGCTCAATAAAGTTGATGTGGGTAAATTTTGAGAAGAGTTTGAAGGAAGCCATCGCATGGCAATACCTCTAATTAGCCCCATTAGTCATGTATCTATTCCTACTGTGACCAAAATCACAGTTATTCATGTGCAGGGGTATACAGCTAATACAGTATTAGTAAAAAGCTGTCTGGTCGCAGATTTGCAATAGTGGGCCTAAGTGATTTTGATCATCAGGATTCAGAAAGTCTGAAATTTCATCAAGGATCCTCTGCCATGCTAATCACGGATGACCATCGGCAAAGAACTCTTTTTGATAGGAGTTCAAAGAGTAACAGGGCAGGGTTGAACCTACAATCCCACACAAACCCAAACCCGCTCCTGGGACCACCAATTAACGTCCCCATCCGATGGACGAGAGTATATCCCAAGGTCTTTTGACACTTTCCGAAAGGTTGGGAGGGGTGGAGGATCTGCCCAGCAGTCAGCAATCCATTTGCTGCATTGCCCATTTACCTGAAGCACACGAGACCTAAATTGGACAACGTGCAGGAACTTGACATGAAATCTCCAAACAATCCCTTCAGCATCATTGTAAAGAGCTTAAACACTGAACAAGTAATTTTGAGTCACCAAAAATTTGAAAATTTCCAAGTGGTTCCACTGCCATTTAATCCTGAGAGCTAGTGATTGCAGGACAGACACTCTAAGCACCAAGCTTACCATCAGGCCGCTAGTAGCGGTTCTTAAAGGTTACCAGTACTCTTGGCATGGTAGACGGAGGTGCATTTGTTATGCTGAGACAGGTAAGGGTGACGCGAATTTAACATCTTGGGGTAGAATTTAGTTTACAGTCATAAGTCTTTCCAGAATAGCCTTATATGCTTACTCTGTGCATCTGCAAACTTTATCAGCTTGTCTAATTACAATTTAGAATTATGCAATCTCGACTAAACGTTACCATATCATGACCACATGACATTGTGATTGACTCCACATATAATGATAAAAATTGTTGAATGCCTCAATGACATTTTTAGGCTTTTAAGACCCGGAGAAACTGGCTTTTGTACATAGAGAGATGTGTGGTATGTATCTCTTCATCATGACCTACCATGCATCTCAACCTAAGGTTTCCTTTCCCTCGCTACTTGGAAAAGGGATTGGACAATGAAGATTGACTTTTCCTAGAAGTTAGGGATAATTTTACTCTCTTAGTTGGTAAAAATGTATCTCAGTACCGTAGCATGTTTCATTTAAAACGTATGGATTTTAAAAGAAATATCTTTTTCAAAATGGAACATTACCTTATTAGCAATCTGTAATGCCACAGAGGCACATTACTTACCTATTATTTGTATTTCTTTGAAATCTTGACTGTCCCATATGACTGGTTAACTGCAGGATTACAATATCATACCTGTCATCTCACCGCATTATTAAGTTTTGCAAAAGTGTCTTTTTGTTTGGTATATTTCACCTTAACCCTTTAAAAATAAAACACTGTAAATATTTTACACGAAAATATGCCATCACCGTCTTTTTCATATTTTGTTCACGAAAGCACAAGCAAAATACAGGTCTTCATCTAATTTACAGAATATGATTTTTTTTTCAAAATCACTTGCCCTGTGCAAAAGCCCCTCCAATTCATGATTTTGTGAGTCACTATGACTCGAAATCAAAATCGCTGACATAAACTCTGGAAAGTGATTAGGGTGCTTTTCTAAATTGAGGGGGCCATTGTAATATCGAAATTTGAGAGAAATACCCATCCATGGTCCATGCAGCGATGAATTTTATTAAAGTAATGCAGCCCGTTCTAGAACACTTCCAGGTTTCATATACTTGATCAGTGTCTCGGTAGGAAGACATCTATAACAATACCTGGGAATCAGAGAACTGATAACGGATAAGGCCAGAGCATTCACTGAACACAGCGAATAATCTTACACGGGTGTATCGTTGATTGGCTTGGCATTATGTGATGCAGTGTGGTGCATCTATTACAAGACCAGAATGCTGGTCTTACACAGTGCAGTGAAGGTTAGGACATGATGAATATAGTCATCATGCGCAGTTAATTCGTTAAGAAACATTACAACCGTTGAAAAGAGGAACTTTTAAATTTCCGCAAAATTTTAAGCTCACTTTAAAATAAACCCGGCCATGCTAACTTTTTCAGTAATGTCAAATCTCGATGTTAAATTAGAACCTGAATTTCAAAGAAAAGAGACTTATTGCAGTAATTTGTCAGTTTACATGGAATTTGGTAACTTACGAGGCAACTGCCCCTGAGAGCAGCATGTACTGTATCATCGTGTGTTGTAACCGAATAAAACACATGTACGGCGTGGACCTACATGGATACATGCCTACCTACATACAAGGGTAGCTGAGAAGAATACCAAGTGGGTATAAAAGGACATGACACAAAAGGTTAGCTTGATCTTGGGTCATCATGATCCACCAAGCTTTCACACACGCAATGTTGGACTGCTGCTAGAGATCTGATCTGATCCCATGGGTGGATCATCATCTATGGATCTGATCTTGAGGGCAAATGCTTTCACACTACAAAGTTGGTCTCTGGCAGGGGATCAAATCCGCATCTGATTCATCCCTCGAGATCCGGTGTGAAGCAGTCAAGATTTTTGGACTATACAAGATCTTTCCATATACTACAAACATAAGGCAAGGAAACATTTAGTTTCCATGAAGCAAGTTAACTTTTCAAGGTTACATAAACAAAAATTTGCATTTCAGAAAGGAAAAGCAAGAAATGTGAGGTTGTACAAGAAGGACGTCACAAACTATTGCCCAATTGACTATTTCAAGTCAGTGACTATCTTTCAACATTTTACATCTCAGTAATGGAACAATCTAAGAAAATTGGAAATAAATTTTCCAACATAGTTTAAATAAATTTTTTTTTAATTTTAAACTTCAGGTACACTCTAAATTTTTACTACATGCAGTATGGTAGGCCCTATATATGTACTAGACATACATAGAAATTAAACTAGACTTGTGCTAGGGCAAACCTGTCTGATCACTGAGCATCGAGATATTTTGGTCATATTCATTAAATTATCAATGAATTTTGCTCCTGCAGTAAGGATGGCATTAATATGCACTTGGGTGATTCTTCCCATTTTAGGTCAAAATCAGCCCAAGGGACTTGAGTACAGAAGGTACTGGCAGAAACTGTCACATTAACATAGACTTAACTAGACCTTTAAACTGTAACAGCACTGATAACTTTAGGTTACTTCCACAACAGATACATTCAAGCAATCGCGTATTACAAGACTGTTAAAAAAAAGTTTGTTTTTCTCACTTGCTTTTCATCGTTCAGATGGAGGGTAATTACTTTTTTCATTGCAAATTAATGTCAAGTTTCTCACGCACTTCAACATCATGCACATTGCATTGCGATGGAATACATCGTTGATGAAAATATTCGAAACGTATATTGATTCCTGTTGGAGGTATTCCATGCCATCAATATATAAGTAGGGTTTCCACTGAGTTTCCACTGCTTCAATTTTGTGTATGCAACTCAAATCTTTCATAGGCATACTTATACATTAACCTGCAATAAATTACTCATTAAGGTGTGTTAAAGTTGTATTACACTAACCCTATGAAGTCAAATTTCCCTGCAAAGGAACCTATGAGCTTCCTCAAAGGGTAACCTGAGTGCATATTTAGCTGCTAAATCTTCATCATGTGTCCCTTAATGACATTTTGAGGTGAATGCGTGCGAATGTTTTCACCGGTGATGATTTACGCATGTATGTCATGTTTCCTCACTGCTGAACATTCTTTCCCTGGGTTTTGCTCTGACTAATTAGACAGCTTCCCCTATCCTTCTGTGACTTACTTCCTCCTCGAAACGCAATCCGTTCCCCGAGATACACAGAGAGAGGTGACGATGAAACCTTGTTCCTCCAGATCTACCTCCCGTCACCAGCAGGCTGCAGCCATAGCTATGATTCGTCTGAAAGGATATGTGCAAGAGCTAATTCACTGCGATGCCATGAGCATACTGAGAGCACAATGCAGGTTTTATCTAAGTCCTTTGGATGGATGAAATTCTCCCACAATGGATGAATCTGGTGAACCCACCCCCAAACAAAAATCCTGGATCAGCCCATTTAGGGCGGGTCTCAATTTACAAGAAACAAATAATTAATTTCAACCACTTTCTCCATGAAAGTTGGAAGGATGAGCAGCAGCAGCGAGCATAACCTCTGCATACAGAGTGCCAGTCAAAGCATGCTAAGTATTTGAACAATTTTGGGTAACAGTGGTTTAATTCTCTGAGATCACGTCACAGGCAGCACACACCCTTTAACTTACATGACAGATGTAGTAAAAAAAAGAAAGAAACACTTCAGTTCCCTGAAAGAGGCGTCAGGGTTCATGGTTATGAGTCTCAAAACAGTGTGGTGAGGAAAAAATACATTTTACCTCATTTAAGTCAATCAGGCAGTGGGTAAATTCAAAGCATCAAAACCAGAAAAACAGAGCAACCATAATCAAAATACATCAGCAAATGCATGAAAACAACTTTTTCATCTTGTAAAGGATATTTGAAGACCCAACCTGTTCCACGACTCCTTTGGAATTGTTGTTTTGGCTTTTTATTAATTCGACCAACTTGGGGAGGAAGTGTGCATAGCCATAACGTGACGCCTTAATGTCTTCACCACATGAATGAGTTTCCATGGAGCCCACTGAGAAACTCCAATGGCATTCTGAGAATATTTGGGTGGTTGTCTTGCATCCTTCTTCCCCCCCCCTTCAAAATGGACTTGTTGTCTGTCTTTACGCACAAGGTATGTTTTGACCCCCATTATTTGGTCAACAAGAACTGCGAGTCGAACAAACGGCACAATCGAGGTCCTCAAACCGCAATCGTTCGAAACAGCAATCGGAAGTTTCTCATCCGCAGGTAATCTTGTTAGTTTAGCCTTTTTGAGGATCTGTATCACTTTGCAATATTGTGTTTAATAGTCTCTGGAAGTGATACGGTCACAAAACAGGCTTAAATACCAGGATACCACGGCAAATAATGCCAGTACGAGGAAAATAATTAGAATAATCATTAATATGGTCGTTTTGGAACATCTTGCAGCACTTAGGGTCTCTTTGCAATGACTGGCTTGATCTAAAGGACAGTAAAATCTACAAATAACAACTTCCTTAACAGGTTTTACATCGGATTTAAAGAGAAGTGCTCTGGAAAATTGAAGCGATAGACTGAAAATGTTTGGAAGATACAGCTAGCGCCTGGAGCACCATTTTCAATGTGTTCCCCTTGCAGTCTTGCCTATACATATTGACAGGTGATGTCTTTTTTTTTCCTTTTCTTTTTTTTTTCCTTTTCTTTTTCATCTTTTTAAGTCATAAGTCCATCAGCGGTATCTAAGATACTCAACTTTCCAAAATCAACTGGATGTAAGTTAATTGTGGAAAATTTTTGCATGATTTACCAAAGCAATGAAAGACGATGCTGGATGTCTGTTGATGGAACTATACATGTGAATAACGTAAAAAATTTGTGCAGTCGTGCCGTGATCAGGGATGGACACGCAAAGCTAGGGATGACTGGTCTTTAGCAAGATGGTTATGATCACCTTGCCGCATGGGCAAGCGGCTCAAAAACGCAGGTCCTATTACATTTATGTTCATGTTTGTGATTCAACCAAGGCGGTGGACCCAGTCGACGGCCGTTTGATTCAATGATTGTTCTTATGGAGTACATTCTCCACAACCTCATTTTGCAATCTGCAAAGCTCTTTTATTGATAGCGCCATGCAGAAGTCACCAACAATCATATGACCTCCATTACAGGTCAATTGTCTGTGGTTGTAATTTTCAACAGTTCATCATTGAAGAACAGGAAAGAGTGTGGATAGTGTATGTTTTTAGGTTAAATTTCCCCAAACATTACACAAAATTGCACAAATTTTGCTAAATTAGATTATATGGATTATTTAGTAGAGTGTAAATTTAGGAGTCAAAAACTGACTTCCTAATTAGTCCTTACGTATTGCAACATTTACACAGGCAGTACTAAAAAATTGCACTTGGATTTGATAGTGTCACGGAATGGCGACAGAAAAGAATGACAACAAATTTGTACTCAATCAGACGACAGACAGAATGGGAGTGTTATTTAACTTTCAATTAGAATATAATTCCTCATTCTAACTTTAGGTTCAGACAGATTCAGGCCACAATGTACAAGTCTGATTAAAAATGATAAGGGTGTTCAATTTATAACCTCGTAACACAGCTGTGGACCTCCACTGGTGGACTTTCTGCATTGCTGTAATGGATAACGCTTACTGTAACTTTAGGCCATCATACCACTGGCATGGGTAAAGATGGTGGCGTAGAATGCAATTGGCGATTAACGTCGGCTAACTGTAACTTGAGCTTCAGCCTCATGGAGATGATCAGTAAAACAGCGTCCCAAATATAGGAATATCACAACAGCAGCGAATGTACACAGATGGTAGGCTAGAATGATGTTAGGCAATGAATATAACTAGTGTACTGTTGACTCCTGCGGTGGAGTCTAGGCTGACTTCAGCGATGAATATGTAACTGACACTGTTGACTCCATTAGGCTAAATTACACATGCCCCAATTAAGCACAATGGGAACTAATGGCAATGTCTTCTCATTTCGGTGGAGGTATTCTTCGAAAGGGTTTTTATACGAAAGTCACTTGCTAGAACCTTCCACTTAAGAACACCATCTTCACAACATGAAACTAAATATAGCAGAGAGCACAGTTCCAGTTCCTTTCAGAATGTACATACTTTATTTCTATGAAGAGAGGTTGGTGAAAGTTTCTAGCAATGGCTATATCTCCCTTTTGTAGTTGCATCATCACTGGAATGAAAAAGATGGTAAGTTAAGTACCATGAAGTTAGAGGTTGTGTGACATGCATCTAAAAAGGAGCACCCTCCATGCAAAAGTTACAAAGTAAAACCCTGAGTGCAAATCCGCTGGAATTTTCTTTAAAACTATTACGGCTTTTGAGATATGACTTTTCAAAGTTTAAGAAAAATGCAAAACAGAAATGACAAGGAGCGTTGCACAGCGTCACTTTTTCTTTTGTTAAGCCTACACAATTTGCCTCTTAATTACTGAGTTTTACATTGGTAAGTAACATTGAATATTTTTGAAAAAGAAAATACATGCTTCAAAAATAAAATCGTCAGGGATAGAAATTCTCGAATGTCCTTGAAGGAAAGGTTACATAAACAAAGGGTTTTTAGAAAAAGACATAAGAGTTCATCTCTTGATGTCACAAATTTGCATAGTCAATGTTTATTCATGTTACAAATGTGGGATACTAATTTGCCTGCAAATTTGTCAGTCTGTGGCAGATTTTTAAGACAGTTGTGGCTATTTGTAATGTTTTTGCTGCTTAATGCACCCAATACTCCAAAATGTCATTTTCAGGTCACACAACCTTTAAAAACTGGGAATTACCCTAACAATAGAAATGTAGTGAGTCATCTGCACATGTACTTGAAAATGCATAATGATTAATTGCCTTACATACTAACTTCTGAAGCTGTTAAAGTTTATAAATTTCTTTACATACAAGTGATGAGGCTGTACATAAAAACAGTTTGTAGTGCTGCCAATGGGCTTTTGGGGTTCCTGTTTGTTTAAAAAGGAAAAAAGGGCCCCACATGTCCAACTTTTTGAAAAATCTATGATGAGAATTTTTTTTACTTGGCCTGAGTGAATTAAGACAAAGCTTTCAACGTTTACAGCAAATGAAAGGCATTCCAACGGTTCAGTTTTTGAGAACAAATGCTCAAGTACATCTTGTGCAGTACAGTGCAGATGGTCAAGCAGGGAGGGGGCAGGGCAAACATATTTGTAGAATCTGGGTTATGTGTATGACCATGGCAGGTGAACTGGATACCATATGTCCAGAAAGCTTTCCAAGATTTAATGGATGCTCCAATTGAGGCCAGCAGAGCAGACACTGTACCTAAGGTCTTTACATAAGAAACTAAAGTATGTTTGCATCAGCGATGATCAAGTTCCAGTTTTCAATGGGGAGGGTGATTCTTATAAGGGGGGTCAGTGGTATCTGCTATGCACGTGTGCATGTGTGTCCAATCTGTCTATTTATTTTTTCTGTGTGATTCGATTTTCTTCATTCCTCAATAATTCTTTTGTTCATCTGATTTGCGGTTAAGTCTTAAAAGCATGGTGTGTTAAAGAAATTATTTAAGTTTGAGTGCAAGTAAACCTTTGTAGTAAACTTCAATATATTTTCTCTTTGTAAGCTGCTGGGGCAGCTATAGGCTCTGCACTACATTTCTGGGACAAAGTTTGACACATGACATGTGATGAGGTATGTGGTGAACTAAGTCTTTCTTGTTCACAAGTTACTGTAGGTTATCACCTTTTTAGTTTCTTTTTTTTTGTATGCTTTTGCATATTTTTCACCTTTTTTTTTAAAACAAAGCAATTGTTTTCACATACTCTCCGAGATTTTTTTCTGGGATACTACCCTATTTTACACCATTTAATCACTTTCATGCACTCATCTATTCTTCCATAAACCTTACATTCACAAAAGAATGAAATGAAACAAATTTTCTCTGATCGACTTCATCAATTTAATGACACCAAACATCTCTGTGGAGTCTCTGCCAACGACCATTTGGAAAACAACTTCAGCACCCTCCACCACGATCATGGTTGCCAGGGAGACCTCTCAAGTGTAGATCACATCCGTCGAGCAGTCCCTGTTGCACCTTGAAAAAAAACGCACTTTGGGATGGAATCAGAGGTCTAGGTTACCAAATGAAAAGTTCCTTTGGGTTCTTTTCCTTCCGCAAAGAGTAAATATTAAATCAGAGAAAGCTGTTTTGTTAGTGAAGATATTTTTCCTGTCAGATTAGGAAGCTCGGAATCGCTGAGGCATGAATCCTGCCCAATGTACCTGGACCACGTACTGCATCCTCTCCCAAAGTAGGTCGTCGGCCAGATACGTATGCAGATCCCATATTGTGGGTCAACATTCGGAGATTTGTCAATCTGACTGCCAGAGCGCTGAGGGAACTTGGAGGGAAGGATGTGACGGGGCACCTGCTAAACTACTTGGGTAAAAATAGCTGCAAGATCGATACACGACCTGGAGATCATTCGTTTCATCATGGTCACACAGATTGACTGTTAAGTGTAGGGCTCAATGTTAGATATGACACTGGACAGCAGTTGGTCTTGAATTAAACCGAATCAGACAAAGTATTAACAGTTATTAATCCAAAAGTTTTATAATTTTATATGCGCATGAGTTGTAAAGCTGCCGGCAGTAAAGCACAATGAGAGTTCACCAAGTTCAATGTAATAATATCTTCTGTTTGCGAGAATCTTAGCATTCAGGAAAATGTGACTGTTGATGAAGTTACTACAGATTAATGACTCATATATTGGTTCAGTGCTCCCTTCAGCGATAAACCAATGAACGAGGACAATGAGTGCACTGCTAATAGCTATCCAGAAATCATGTAGGGCAATATAAACAAGTTCTACACTAATTACTCACTGTCACCGAGCCCCCCACCCACGCTCCATCCATGTGGTGTAGCCTCCGGACTGTGTAGTTTACATCATGACACGTTAGGAGTTACAGGGATAGCTGTTCACCTTCAATTCTTCATGACGGCTGACACACACACACACATGGATAGTAAACTACCCTGTACACATGCAGATCTAATTACTGGTGCATATTTGTACTATAAACATAGCATGGGAAGGATGGATTAATTAAAACATCGAGAAAGTGCTTTGTAATTCGTTGGTTCTAATCTGATGTTATTTTAATATCACTGTGTATCACAGCCTCAGCGGTGCAGTCAGGCAACACAATGCTTAACCTGCGTACATGTATTCGAACTGTATTAATTCCCCTCTTCCTCAATCCATTGTTCATCACAGCAGTCTAAAGGATGTATTGTGTTGTCAAAACTTAGCACTCTGAACTGGACCAAAAAGCTGATCGACTGAGAAAAAAAAAATCACAGCCATTTATACTTACATCAGCAGTGGCATAAGTCTGTTGTATGGGTATATACTCTTACTTCCAGCATTACGTTTAATTACATTTTATTCTCGCCACAGCACTGATAGTTCGTTATAATTTGTCTTCATTGCTTTGCAATCACCCTCTGCACCACTTTATTTATACCCGTTGTCCAAAGGCTCATTCACGGCTACCTCGCGACCTAACATAGATTACGTTCAGGAACTTGACATACGTGCACAGGCTATTCTGGGTAGATGATCACGGTACACACTGCTCAAGAATTATATGGTGGTACAAATTCTTTTACTGTATCATGTCACTATGTAGCAAACTTAACGAGTAGCATCGAGAAGGGCACCAGTCAGCACAACCAACTTGGGGACTCATTTTTCAGCCTTTTTGTTTTCATAGATATTCATACACCAGAGACATGGTTGTCCACCACAAGACGGCCACGCCTTTGATCACTCTTTACAAAATAGTTTACCAGTCGGTCATTTAGAGGAAAATGTTGCATTAAATATGCACCAACATGGCATACAAAGATAAAAAACTTTAACAATTGTTAAACCATTCAGTCCCACCAATCAGCAAGCTGCATCTCCTCAAAGGCATTATGCATGTACCATAAGTTAAACACAAAAGATTCATCATTTGAATTTCTTAAAGTTTGGTTGGACAAATTATTCCTGAGCAGCGAATAACTGAATTCCTATCTGTGAGATATCTATTTCTTGATGAGAAGGTTGCTGTCCTCCTTTGAAGGATCTATAATTTTGTATTTCATAAATCCATTGGTATTAAAACTAAGATTTTTCCATCTCTAACTAGTACCTTTTGCACGGTCGATGGGAGTACATTTCTTGTGCTGAGACAGGTAAGTGATGAGTGAGGTAAATTGTATGTGTTCATTAAAACCCTTCAAACTGTTTCTGAGCATCTAGATCAAGACAGACAATGACATAGTTCAAAAAGATGGAGATTTTGTGTGATACAGACTGTGGTATATTTGACAGCCTGTGTTAATACAGACCCTGGTTTAACTGTATCAACCCTAAATGACGCACATGGTTGACAATTTGAAGGACACATTTGACCCAGCAAACCAAATGTAGCCATAGATGCTCATTAAAAACATATATATTTAAGTGAAATATTAAAGAGAGACAGGCCAGGCTGTGTCTTTTCAGTCAAATAGTTTAGCAGATATTCCCCAGAAACTTTAACCACAGAAATATAAAAAAGAAAGCTGAAATTTCATGATAAAAATTACATAGAAAGGTGTTATTTGCAACACTGCCTCTAGCAGTTTGAAGTTTCCCATTGTGCAGATTACATTGAGGTTTCAATGTGAACGCTATGAAAATTGCACACATTACATAGGCCCCAATCACCTTCGTTAACAAACAGTTTCATAAAGGACTGGTTATTTCTAACATTAAAAGTATTATAAATATTCAAAGTATCATTAAATATAAAAAGTATGTTAAGAGACTGAAAGCTTATTAATTTAGTTTAGTAGGAAGATTTGGGGAATGCGCCTCTCATATTTATGAGAATTCATCGTTTCTGAATAATTGATATGTAGATATTTTGTAAATAATTTCCATTTTGTTCACTGTACCATGTACAATACTCCTATTGAATAAAAAGAATGAAAAAAAAAAATTCATTTTTCAAACCTGACTTAAACTGTAAATTGGAGAAACTCCGCTTGGACTCTCTCTCTAACGGCTACAGTCTCTGCTGTTAAAAAGGAAGGTACAAACTACGCAGAGTTACAGTCCTATGTTCCAACAACACTATGCACCGACGTTCCAATGTGACTTCACATAAAAAAAAATTCAGATACAGTTTGGGGCCAGGCCATGATGCTCACCGTAGTCATTATGCATTGATCGTATTGTATTATGCGAGGCTTACTTTTCGTTCCAACACACAGTCTATAAAACTGAAGAGTTGAAATATAACAAGGTCAGCATCATGAAAACAGTATCTTATATTGCACTATACGTTGTGCACTTGCTCATTTTCCAATGTGTGCAGCAATGGTTGGAGAAAGCTTGCAACACAATTGAGGTTGCGATACCACTGGATTTGGGGCAAAACACTGCTCTTTTCCCATGGGACTCAGAGGGTTTTACTCAGCCCCTGCTGTCAAAATATGGGTGTGTCAGAACATAGGGGTGT
>VJOZ01000073.1:0-37689 GCA_009801055.1 Stichopus horrens | reverse complement strand
ATAGTGCAATATGCTCCCTTTTACTTCATAATTGACATTAACATCTCCATTTGTGCAAGGAACCACAGTGCCCTTGGGCTCTTGTTAGAGAAATGAGAAAAGAACCGAAACATTTTGATTTTTCAAAACAAAGTACGCAGGGATAACTGCTTGTTCCCTTGAAACTTCAAAGATGAGTCAATAGACAAGATGTGTGTGTGTCTTAGACATGTAGTATACAAAAAATGGAGGAAAAACTCTAAAGTAAAATCTGTGCCATTTGAGGACACCCTAGTGTCTACAACAGACAAACTAAAATTCAAGGTTACATTGAAGTTAGGAGTCTCGTTAGTTTTCACAAATATCGTCAAATTCACCTTACTCCACAGAGATTTAATTCGACATGATGATATAAAAATACTTTGAGTTGGCAGATACGGCTGAATTTTATTCTTTTGCATTTGCCACTGAGAGGTTTAGAACAGTAATAATTAATTACTGTAAAATATATCTATAGACATTTAAAGCGTGTGGTATCTAGGTTGAGTTTCAGTGCCAGATAGAGTCTGATTTTGTTTGAGTACCTGATAGTCTTTGAGTTTGAGTACCGTATAGTTTTGAAATTGTTTAGAAATGAACTCTTTTTATTTTCAGGGTCATGCTTGTAAAATTTAGGCAAAGTTTGAGACGTGGAATCTGCAAATTCTTACACTGACATGAGAAGTAATCGTTAAATACACAACTCACACAGCTAAGTAATTTACATGCTACAATTAAGTTGTAGAGGATCGATGCACGAAATGCAGGACTTCTTTGACAAGAAATATTGACAGGCTACCTCTACAGTAGGAAAAGGTTAGCGTGCAAAAACATAATTAAACATGAAAGAAAGACACTATAGTCAATTAAACCAACAGTATAAAGGCTTAAGGTAGTCAGGATCATCACCCTTTGATGTATTCCTTCTTCGGACACGTACGATGGACGTAAGTCCTGGATGATGATTAGAAACATAAGCCTTAACTATGATAGACATACTGAGGACTGAATTGTTGCAAACTGTATTCCAGGCAAGCACTTATTAAACTTTGCACCGTCATAGTCAAAAGGTCTTTTATCAAATTTGACTATGTAACCCAGTCGTAAACCACAATTAGTGCGTAGTATTGACATGCTTTATGTTGATTATTTTCCCCTTTGCAAATTTCCTTTTTCTGCTTGACTTTGCTTACATTTCTGTGTTTCTCTGGACGACTACGAGCTCTTCCATGTCCCAATTACTCACTATTTACTTCTGTCCGTGAACCGTGTCACTCTCTTAAATAATTCATTGGCTTGCCGAATACAGACTGCAGTCTGTTCTTCATTGTACAGTGGTATCCCTTGCAGTTTATACGTAGCTACACGATCGTACTGTACGTGCTGCTTTAAATTTTTATAGTCGTTAGAGTATTCAGTGCAGCTCTGCCCGTCTGATGGCGTCAAAGCTCAGAGAACGTTTCATGAATAGATTAAAATATGGTTTGAATCGTTCTCCTGATTTTAATGTGTTGCATAAGTAGAGATTCATGGTCAGCCTCAACTGGGGGGTCATGCATAGGGGTAGAAGAGGAGGGGAGGGACCATTTTTGAGTTGAATTGAATTTTCACAGAACATGGCAATTTGAAGGTGCCTTTCTTTCCACATTTTTCCCTGTCCAAAGCATTTAGAATGGCTTTTGCTGCTACACTTGCAGGTGGTAATTGATATTATAGCAAATTTTTTACTAGAATCGAATATTACAGTAACAAGAATAATAATAATCATAATGCTATTTGTAAAGCGCTTGCCAATAAAACTTAAAGCACTGTACAAAGAAACTTGTAAAAAAGAAGTAATGATGCACATAATATAGAAACATTTCCTAAAAGCATGAAATGCATGAGTAGTTATGAATTTAAACAATCAATAAATAAGTTTCAAATTCTTTTTAAAATGAGTAAGGTTAGTTGAAGAACGCACATTAGCCGCAAACTGGTCCAAAGCTCTAGGGCAGCCATCGTCCCGTAAAATGATAATTATATATTATGAATATAAATGAATATATATGTTATGAATCTTTCACATTCTGATAACCAACTTACCATGGACCATATTTGCACACCTGATCACCCACCCAGTCAGCTTGTCTAATGAAGCTGCATGAAATGCTTTCAAAGAACATTTTTGATAAATGTCTCATGCCCTTACCACCATGAAGGTTTTTAATATTTTTACTTCACAACTTGAGATAATGCCTGATCACATGGTTAGTCATCCAAGTAATCTATGGATTTCCCCTCATTGAAGACTTTGGGCACAGCAGACATTTTTGATGGGAATGTTCCAGTTGATTTAAATATTTGATAGAGATTTATCTGAACTTAATTGCCACGAGTGGTCTCCGTGACACGGGGCATAGTGGCTGGCATTGCTGTATATTTGTGCCATTGTTTGAGCTACAGTATACTGTAGCCATGCAGTTGAGTACACACACACCATCGCACAGTGGTACATCAGGCGCACCAGCTGCAGGATAGTTCAGTGTGGGTTGTGTGTACATGTAGGATACTGTGACAGCATGTATGTACAACAGTGTGCATATACTGCATGCTTGCTGCCTTATGTAACTGACAATTGATAACCATTGACCTCACTAAGTGAATTCTGAGGTGTTCACAGTGTATACCCATCTGTTTTCTGCTGCAGTATGTGACTGGTGATATATCTATTGACATTTCCAGTAATTAAAGTCCACCCAGTGTCGTTCAGCTGTGATGATTAGCATAGCTGAATATTCATGATTTCAGTAGTGCAACCAACAGTTGGAGAGAGCTTGCACTCCACACATCCAGAGTAGCTGCGATAGCATACATTCCCCCTCCTAGAGGAAAGAAAATTACATTTACAGAGAAACCCTAAATTGCTGTTGAGCGTAAATGAATAATTTTCTGTGCACAAGTGAGAATTACCAAATCTGTTGGTTCTAATGGTTTTGGAGTTCCACTGACTGTGAAAATATCAGATCTTGTCGTGAAAATCACTTTGATGCAAGGGCAAAATGTTCAGTTTTTCAATAATTTGAAGCAGCTTTCTGTTGCCGATTCAAATAATTGAATCACAGATGCACAGTATTACTTGTAGAAAAGTGACTAGTTTAGCAAAAAATATTGCATGGGAGTTATGGTAATATGATCCACTTTTTGATGTCAGTTATACTCTCTAACGAAGAGTATTCTATATTTTAAATGTATTACCCCCTCCCTGAGTCAAAATCGTATTCACAGTTAACACTACATACCTTAGCAAAATGTTGGTTCAATACCACAAAAGTTTGAAGTAATGTATCATTGGACTATCCAATAAATTCATGGCTGNNTTACCATCAGCTAAATCCAAGAAGTTTTGCGTTTTTTCATGAAAGGAGCTTTACTTCATCTGTTTCCATTCCAGAAGGGTAATTATAGGCCAATATTAAAGAGGAGACACATCTTGTCACACTTTATTTTTGCCTGTTTTTTGAGTGAAAGTGTTCCACATGTTAAATAGACCTACATATTTGCAACATTCAAAGTCAAGAGTCAAGATTTATTATGCATAATATTCAAGTAGGTAGTGAGACTATTGAGTGTTACACTGAGTGAATGAATTAAATTTTCAGACTTTGTTGGAAAGAGTGTGACAACTGTCTTCTTGAAATGTTATTGGGCAAGTTACCCTTAAAAAACAAAGACATTAAAAAGTTTGATTGATGTGTACCTAGAATCTTCTCTGTCATGGAATAAATGAAGTTGAGTATTTCAAAAATGGTTTGGAAATAATTTGAAGAACGGATTTTGAACAGAGGTGTCTATAGGGGTTTATTTTCTACACGAATTTCATCACAGTTGGATCCAATGGTAGCAAGTAATCAGTGCTTGCAACCTGTATGTCAGTCTTAAAGATATATTCTCAACACTTGGAAGCTCTTTACGATAAAGCAGGAAAGATTCTACTCGTACTATACTTATTGGTCAATATCGGCTGCTGTCTTCGGTGATTTGGAGTGTTATATGAACAGGGAGGGGTGGTACGCTAGGCCTGTTCCTATTTTACTGGTGTTTATTTGCATTTTACTCACTGTTCAGTCTGACATGTATTTCAAACTTAAAAGCTTTTTCAAGGTGCCACTGGTAAATGTGAATCCCAACCTTAACCAACAATATTTACTTTTAATACATTCACAGAACACATTAGCAATCTCCATAGTTGCATCCTCTCCTAGCTCGTAATTACAGTAGCTGACTCGTGGTATTGCTTAAAATGTTTCTAATGTTTTCGTCAGCGTAATTCCCTCCACTCTACTGCAAATATATAATGTATATAATCTGTCAGACTTCAGTCTGACAGATTACCTCTCGTGAATTCATGGGCAATCACCCATCAGCACAGGCTATATTTTTGGCCAGGGTTAAGCAAAATTGTGAATAAGTTCTGCTCTTTGATTGGCAGCTAATTCAAAGTTTCAATGTAGCTCATGTTACACAGCATACTCAGGGGCGGAGTGTTTTAGTTGTTCATGTGGCCCTTGTATGCAGTGTAGTATATGTGATACTTAAATTAGAAATGTGTTTGCCTGGGGAGGAGTTTATGACAGGTGGTGGGAGGGGCAAGAAGGAAGTGGTTAGGGGCTAGAAGGAAGTGGTTGGAAGACTTGGAACTGTCTGAGGTGATGAATGCCTGCCTTTAATAGAATATCGTTTCAATCTTTGTCATTCAGATGTTTGTTGATGTTTGGGCAAAAAGGAGAAAGACTCAAGTTGATGGAGTTGTTTGGCATTCTTTACACAACAAATTTACTTCAAAATAGTCGATTAGCCAGGGATTACCTGACGTGGATTTTGTGCATATATTGCAAGAGGAATATATCCGTCTCATGCAGTAGCATGTACTTAGGACTAGGATGGATATATTTGTCTTTCCCATTTGATTGGTTTATGAATACAAGCTGTCACAACAAAGTAGTAATGGGGGGGGCTTATTTTGTGACCTGAGTGATTCACAATAGAGTAATGCCAGGACTGTCCATTTCAATAAATTGCATTGTCATCAGTCACCGCACGAAATGTGAGAATGTGTTGTTTATGATACCAATCTTCTCAATTCCTCTAAACAGATTCGATGTGATTGGCGTACAGTTTGGTTGGTTTGGCTGTCTGGCTTTTAAGTTACAGAACCCTTAAGTGAAACTGGCAAATTTAACTTGTCTAGAAAAGAAATTTTCTATATTTTCAATGAAAAAAGTGAATTGTAGTGAAAAATGGACCTGTATAGAAAGTTATCATCCTAACCAAACTTTTGTGCACAGAATCCCAGGGATTTGCAATACCACTTTTAAAAACAGGTCTTGAAACTGTAAAGTGCCACATTGATTCGGTATTTGACGATTCGCCAGGATTTTGAAGGACGCATCCATAAGACACTGCTTAAAATGACAATAGTCAATATTTCACATGTCAGAGTTGTGGAAATGGTCAAAAGTTTTGAATTTTTAATCCTTGCTTGCAATAGCTGTGTGCATATAAATATGTACTAATGTGAAAAGTGTCCACCCACAAAGTTAAAAAACCGAACTGGAATCGTTGATGACTCACTCATTGATGTTCATTGGGGACCCTTTTAGTTTGACCATTTGCCGTAAGCATATGAAGCAGACTTGGCAGGTTTGGAAAAAAATTTAGTTAATTTTGTAAAACAAGTCAAAGTGCCCCATTTAGTTTAATAGCGTTTGAGGTACGAGATGATGCATGCTCAGTTTGTCACTTCTTTCCCTCTGCAGACTGGCAAACAACCCCAAGCCAACGATACTCAGTCAGTGGTTGCCTCTGAAGCTAAGGAGAAAGAAGTTTCGTCTATCTCTAATGGAGCAGTGAAAGAAGTCTCCAATTCCGAGGAGGAAGAAGTACCGAAGGATAAAGCTGATAACAACAATGTATCCAGCAGCAAACAAACCCCCACCTTGGACCACAAGGTGGTGGCACCCGGAAGTGCCAGGAAAACAGGTCGACCAGTTGGGAAGCAGTATGTTGAACATCTTCTGGCCCACATGAAGCAACAGGGTCAGACATTATCAGAGCAGAACAAACAGGTTCTTCAAGTCGGTAAAGAAGGACCTGTTCCCACGGAGGCTGACAAAGAAAAGAAATCAGAGGGAAGTGAGGCTGCAAAGACCAATAATGATGCTCCAAAGAATGTAAATACCGGGGTCAGGACGCTCGTTCAAGGTGGCAGTGGTACGTTGCCAGTCTTATTGCTGGTAAGCTCTGAATCTACTCCCACCACCCGCCAGCAGACTTTGATTCTTGCCACTGTTTCTCCTCAGTCATCTTGCAGCAACACAGCAGTTGTCACCACCTCGTCAAGTGCCAACTCCACCCCAAAACTCCCAAGTAACACCTTTGTGTCCAAAGCCGACACGGACAAAGTCGCATCGACCGAGCCTTTGGAGGGGAAGGATCCCAGAAACCAGGAGAAAACCCCAGCGGGACCTCCGCTGGTAGACCAAAGACTGGCAGCATTACAACAGTCGGAGTCAGAGAGTGCCACCTCGCAGTCTGAAAATGAAGGAGGGGAGGAGGTAAAGGAAAAGCCAAAGAAAGGTCGCAAAAAGAAGAGGAGGACCGAGGATCATAACAATGTCCAGACCAGCAAAGACTGTGAACCAGTGAAAATCATCTCCAGACCTGAAGAAGGAGAAAAGAAGAAACCAGCAACGACGATGTTATCGCGGAATCAAGTGGAGGTGGTCGCGGTTGTTCACGCAGAGTCACCTCCACAGATAACAGACGACACCAAACCGGACACTTCGGAACCACTGATGGCCAGCGAAAGTAAGGATGATGCAATAGATACCACAAAGCCGCCTACTCTGTTGCCAGAAGGAGATACCTCTGGAATCATCTTAGATGGGCGAGAGAACTTGCGTCCAGATTTGGATATTGCAAAGGAAGTAGAAAGTGGACAACAGTCTGCTGATGATGGCAGCAAGGTACAAGAAGGGGGGACCGATAATCAAACCAAAGAACCTGTCGTTGCGCAGCAACCAATCTCGATGAAGCTGACAGACAGACCGAAGAGGAAAATCAAACACAAGTTCTTGGAGGATTCGGACAGGTACGAGTCTGCCGGGAAAATGGCCAGGGGAAGAGGCAGAGGTCGTGTCAAGGGGATGAGAGGACTTGGAGTTAGGAGAGGCAGCAGTAGAGGTGGTGGCCTGGTAGGCAGAGGTAGGGGTAGGGGAATGGGAAGAACTAGAGGGGGTAAACTGAAGCCTAGATCTAAGATCAGGGGAAGAGGTCGATGGACACGTCGAAAGGGGAGCACTGGTAAGAAAGCTTTTCAAAAGATGGAACAGAGCGATTTGTCTTATCAAAGTGATGGGGTAGGACTAGCTCCTCTGGTCATGGACATATCAGGTAACCACATTCCAGGGGCCAGTCCAGCCCTGGAGAGCAAATCCCCTCTCAAAATCATCAGGAGAGGGGGGTTCAGGGGATCAAGGAGGCGGGGCTATGCTGCACGGGGTGGGTACAAGAACGTCGCCAAGAGGGGCCGCGGCGGAATAGCACAGCCACTGAGCAGGGAGATCCCGGAAGCCGTCGTCCTGGAGGTCGACAGCCCCATTCCCACCGGTATCCACAAAGACTCAAAAACAAAGGAACTAGGACCAGTTTCAAACAGTGATGTAGAGGGATTGCAGGAGACTGCTGCGGAGAAAAACATGGTCAGCGATGTGACTGTTGCCCTTCCTCCGGATAAGGCAGTCCGGCAGTCAGTCGAGGATGGGGACCTGCAGGCAATCAGACAGACTCTGGACACGTCTGGTTACATTCCTTATGCTTGCCTGAGGGGAAAGGCCAGAAAGACTGCCAGGCCGAGAAGCAATACCCACTTTGGCCAGCACAGGAAGAGACGAATGGGATTCAAGCAGAAGCGGGCCTATGACTCTGGTGAGTATGTGACAGGTTTGATATGAACTTGGTTTTAATTTCTTTTGTTTGTGTGCTGATGAAGCCCCTCTCAAACAGTGGGTCAGTGGCTGATAAAATATGAAAGTGAGTGGTGTTCTCACTGTTTACACTTAGCAATCGCTGAAAGTTAACTTCAGAAAGCAAATAACCAAATATATGTGCCAATCAAATTATCATACCAACATATTGAAGATTTAGCACTATGCCAGTGTCAGAGCCAATTTTTCTGGATAGTAATGTTGGTCAAAATTTTACGTGAAAATAGTGCAGCATAAATCCTTAGAGGTAGCATATGTTTTGTACAGCAATATTCAGTATATGTAGCTATTAAGAAAACTTCAAACACTGCATTTTACATTGTTTATATCTCCCACCCAACAGAGATTGGCAATGGGAGACAAATGTAGAGCTGGCAGAATTATCTTTGAATGAAGCTAAATGTCGACATTCAACTTGGTTTGCACGAAAAGCATCCTGTAACACCATCTCTCCGTGCCCCTATTAGAAACTCTAGGAATACATTATTCTACATAGCTGATGAAACTATCTTTGAATGAAGTGTTGGTTATACTGTACTTGGAAAGATTTATATTCTAGCCATCTCTTCTTGCCCCTGTAACACTCATACCCTTGCAAAGACTTACCTTTCACTTAGATGTTGCAAATTACAGTGAAGGTAGGAATAATTTTTGTATCATTAAATGATTGTCACCAAGGTATGTACATTTGAAAGTTGTCTGATGAAAGTTCCTCCTTCAAAACATTAAATAATGACATGTGGCTTTAATATAGCAATGTTGGTGATCTCATTTAACTCCCAGATACTATTAAACACTGTCTTCTACGTGTTAATTACATAACCCCCATTTCACTTTGGGATCTATTAATGCGAATAGCGAACACTGCGGCGAAGCCATCCCACCAAATTTCTCTGTCTTTTTCACAGTCGTGTAGACCTTTCTGACTCATGAACCAATATTTTACCATGAGGAGTACAGTTTTGCACCAGTCTGTGAAAATGTGATGTCCATGTGCGTTGCCCATATTATATAGCAAGCAGACCTTTAGAAACTTCCAAAGAAGGAAGAAACTGTTGCACACTGATTAATGTTTTTTCTAAATTTTGTCATTTAAGGAAATGAAGATTTTATTTGTTTTCATTCTATGCCATTATTTAGTTGGATCTCAAAAGAGTACTGCTATGGTTTTGTTGTTTTTCTTTGGTGGAGGTACTTTCCCTGTAATGGGCAACCTCTGTGTTTTTTTAGTATCAATCAAACAAAATGAGTTTGTTGTTATCGTTCTTATCATTATAGCCCTTTCCTAGTTTTCATTGTACAGTATGTATTTTAATTTGACATCGATTGGTTACAGACTAATGATAAAAGGAGCATGATCAAATGTTGCTAATGTAAACAACTCCTTGTTTATGTATTTGAAGTCATACTGTAAAACTAAAAGCATCAAAAGTCAGCTCTTTTTTTTTACCTCTTTAAATACTGAAATGTGTTTTGAACATCTTCTGCAATGCAACACTCACAGAGTTATATTTGTTACCATCCTGGATGTTTAAATGTTGAGGGAATTATTTGTAAGTGGTGTTATAAACTGTGTTCCAACTGATCCTGCCAAATACTGGACACTGTCAATTTAGATTAATAAGCTATTACCATTGTAATGTTTGGCCGTATATTTATACGTGTCTTAGAAGACCCTTCGTCTGTCGTCTTTTCCGCTCCTGCTGTAGATTGGACGGACCAGAATAGCGAGGGTAGCATGGCGCCACCGTCTTCGAAGCGGCTCCAGCGTAGCAACAGCAATTCCACGTTTGCTAGTGGTGACTCAGAAGATGACCTGGAGTCGCAGACGTCAACTGCTACTACAGACGCCACCAACACCACCAGCGCCACCCACTCCACCACCCATACAGGCACGTGTAGTCCACCCTCGTCACATTCTGTATTTCCCTTTTCGACTGTTTACGTGATTCAACCTGTTTGATGAAAAAAATTCAGTTGTATTGCACAACATTAGCTGGTGGAGAAACATTGTCTTGACCGTACCCTCCCATATTCTGGAAACTTTTATGTTGCCCCATTATTGCATAAATGTGTTTTGAAATACTATGTTGCCTTCAAACTAGTGTTGGTGAAGTGTTATCAAGAAACCCATTGAGGCATGTCAAAGATATCTCAGCAATACCGTCCAAGATTTCCAAACATTACATCCACCAGAGGGTTGTTTGCGGTGATTGAAATCACTCTGTTCTCCTTCAGTATTAGTGACATTGCCATAGGGGTTACCATGGTAACCAAAAGTCAGAATATGTGCATACACAACATGACTCAATTCCCTTGACAGGGGGAGCCACCTAAGTAACACAGGAGACTAAACTGTGCTTCTCTGCCAATACAATAGGAGTTTTTACAGAAAGTTTGGGTTTCTGAGTCACTGTGGTCTTCAAAATCTTTGTGTGATGTTTCTGACTCAATCGGAGACTGCAGAGAGAAATATTTAAAATCTTTTCTCACACCTATCTCTCCTGTTTTAATGCTGCCAATGGCATTCTGGTTCAGGCTGCTATTGGTAATGTGGGTGCACTACCTACCCTCCGATCTTCCCTCCCTCCTTGCAGTTGTGCAATGATGCAGAATAGTAAGAAAAGTGGTAAGAAAGATCATAAAAAAGGTGAAAAATGGTAAAAAATGGTAAAAAAGAAAAATGATATGAAAAGACTTCAACCTGGAATGTAGACAGACATTTAAACGTCTCACAACTGTCATTTTACTGTTTCTTTGATTTCAATTTTCCCTATGGTCACATATTTGACTTGAATCATCTTTATGATGTCAAAGCTAGTGGACAATTGTAACCTGTATGTTGTGGCAGACCTGTGCTGTAGAAAAGATCCTCTTCAACTAATGTCATCAAACAGAATACAGGGAGCTTATGCTACCACTTCAGTGCTGGAAACGACACCCAACAAATGAATGTCGCACACAAGTGGAACACGGTCTCTTTCTGAATATGTATTGATAGAACAGCTGGTCATCAGAATATTACCATCACTTTCACCAGGGTGTCAAAAAAAAAAGGAAGAAAAAGAAAGAATTAGCGATTTGGGGAGGAAAATATGAATTCTGTAATAGGAAATTTATTTGCATAATGGCATTGGGGATCTGCAGTAATAAACTGATTCTGTGAAAGTTTAAATTTACTTTTAAAACACTTCAGTATTGAAATGGTCAGCACAATTTAAAGTAGAACCTAGCTCTATAATCACTTCTGCATACAGCAAAAGTGATCCACACGGTTGCTAACGTGGAAGAACTTCTTATTTGCCTCTTTGGCGGTTTCTCCCACAGGTCGGATGGCACCCCCTGCCCCACCAACGCCATGCAAAACTTCCTTTGGTGACCATAATTATGGGGTAAGTCATCCACTCCCTTGCAACCTATAACTGTTTGCCTTGGGTAACCCATCTCTTAGGACAATCAGATGTAATGCTCAGGTGACTAATTATAATTAATTAATATCTGGGTTACTTAACCCTGCTTTCTATTTATTGGTCATTTGACTAAACCCAATGATTAGCTATTCCAAATAGTTGGTCAGTCATTTGTGGTATACCATCAATCAGTGTTTCAGTTAAAACCACCGATCAGTCGTTCGGACATGACAAACATACAGGCAGAGAACTGAAATAGGTTTGAAAGTTTCCTATGACAATTGTACCAAGGTCTTTCAAATTTATGTCAGTTAAACAGGTGTAGAAGTTAGAGCTCTCGTTCCTCATATGAAACCTCTCTGTGATAATCTCAGCAAATTAAGCGAAATTTAAACTTAGTGACATAATTTGCAGGTCAACTCTTTGTCTATATTTCCCATTAAATTGTTACAAAGGTGTAGGAGAACTCACATTTAGGATTATTTTGGAGTATTCGATGGAATATGAAAATCTTTTGTCCCGGAAGTAAAGGTATGAATCTGAAAATTCAGTCAATACTTGAATTTGCAGTAGTGTACTATTTTACTTATATATGTACATCTCATTTGAATTTTTTTCAATTCTTTGTCATCATTCGGGCATTCTGTCATTTCTTGTTGAGACGAGATTGCGTTGATCGATGTGACAGCACAGTAAATTAGTGATGGTATGCATTCCATCGTATGCATTGCTATGGTAGGAGACTCAGGACTTGAAAAAAATGAAGTGCCCAAGGGCACCCTGTCTGGTCAACAGGACACCAAAATCCATTAATTGTGCCACAGGACATTCCCAAATGGACACCCATGATCCAAAACCCTGAAAGCTGCAAAAGAAAGGAATGTGAAATCATGAAATGCGTAAGATAAATACAGTGCACTTTGCATTTTGTAATTCTTTTTTTTATCAGGGCAACTAGATATGTTCATTTGGCACCAAAATATGATCATTCCTAAAAAACTGGTGGAAAAAGACAACTAGATAGTAGGAAAGCCCTGAGACAGTAATGTAATGATTAAATGCATTCCATTATGTGCATTGATATGGTATTGGACAGTAATTAAAGGTTAAACAAGGCCGGACTGTACGTTGACAAGAGGACTGGAGGGTTAATGTGAGCTATACACGAGGGGACAGCCCAAGTGCATCCAGGGATAGCGTTCACCCCCGAGAGTGCACATTATGATCAGTTAATGTACAGGTCCAAATTTGATTGACCTCGTTCATTCATACACAGTGAGATTTAATGAAAAAGATAAAAAAGAAAGTAAAGTTGGGTTTGTAAAAAAAAAAAACAGATTTTTATTGAAAACAAATCTTTAGAAGGAAAACACGATTAACGACATGTCATCAGTGTTAGTGCACGGTGGCCAAAGCACCATCATTGGTTTGTGTGAGATAGCAGAGAACAAAAACACTGTCCATCTACAGTTTTATCACAGTCATCCGTAGGTGATTTTACTCTTTATATCGAGGGACTCTTAGCAAGTAGTATGAGAGAATTAATGATTGTTCGCACATCTCTTCATTCACAGAGGGAACCTCCACTTTGCTGTTGCATGCTTGTACAGAATAAACCAATCACTGCGATTGCTAATGTGTGTGAAGCTTTGGAAATTGTGAATGGAAAGGTAAGTCACCTCCCCTGTAAACATCTGCCCTTGGGAGAATTCTGTTTGGTGATGGCACAACTCAGTTCATTCTCTGGTGTAAAGAAAGAGATTTTAAACAAAGGGGTTTGTTTTGTTGAACCATTTGCTTGACAATTTTGAAACTAATTATTGGAGTAAAGTCAGAAGATTTGTATCACCAAGAATTGAAAGGCAAGGTCAAGGGTCACTTCCATGTCCTCCACCAACACATTGGAAGGTAAACCAGGCAGACTAGTAATAATGATGTGTTGAAGCTGTAACAGAGAGTATCATTTTAAAAGAACAGGCCTGGCAATATTCAAAACATTCTCATATAGTCAATAGTATGAAAGTAAATGTCAGCAATTTTCATATGCTCTGAGTCTCCCTGCAAAGATAAGGATTGCTTGACATTGACAAAATTTTTGAATAGGCCAACAAAGCCTGTGACATAGAAGTCATACAGAAATAAGGAACAGCAAGACTATTGTGTGACTTTTACATCATCATTCCTTGATTATGAATTATTCATGAGGCTGTCTCCAACGTTATTCATCGTAAAATGCATTACCGTTTCAATATCTTTCTGGACCTAGTGGGTGTTATTTGAATGGGGAAATTCTCCTTTTGCAACATAAAGATTGGGATGGGCTGGAATTTTCTTTTAAACATGTTGAAATGGTCATGTACACTTGGAATGGGTGTCTCTTCGAGTGAGGTGCTTATGGCAAGATTTCCCGCAAAATGCCAGTATTACCCCTAGCCTCCCTTAGGGCAAGGATCCATTGGTTCAACTCAACCCTTGATTGTTACCATGTGAGACTCAACACTACCACCCCCCTTTCTTCATTGCAACTATTATCAATTTACTCTGTCTTTGTCTTCTGTCAGGTGGCCACCTGCACCAGAAAAGTGGATGAACAGAAGGTAATGAGACCTTCGAGCCGCATCCCTTTCCGAGGTTTCTGTTTCCGACACAGGTATGGACCCAGTAAACTTGGTGTGCCGAATGTGCCAGTTGAAATTTGATAGTCCAGGGCCAAGTACTGATCTTGTAAAGCAGTAGAACAACAATGAGCATTCTATCAAAATTTGTTCAAGAATTTGCCATTTTTCGCTGTGGCATCATCAGCAGTTGAAATCATAAAAGGATCATAGCAGAAAGTGACCTTCAAGTAAACAGTCATTATGTGGTATTTAACAATAGTAAGAGATTTGTTATGCGCATGTATTCACCCTGAAATGGTGCTCAAAGGTGCAGGAGAGGAGAAAAAAAGGAAAGAGCAGTTGTCATGAGATGAGTCTTTACAAGTTTCTTAAACAAAGATACCATAGCACAGCATCTGATTTCTAGTGGCAGTTCATTCTAGGATCTACCGGGCAGCCACTTTGAAAGATCTATCACCCCAGGAACGAATTGACTGTTTCTCTAGAATAAATGCATGTCACTGTAGCGAAGATATCGTAATGGAATACAAACTGTAATTTGCATACATTTCAAATGATGTTTTGCTTTTTCTGGCTGCTGTGCACATAAATTTTATTTTGTGATGTATGTTTGTGAAGTCATTGGCAATGTTTCCAGGCATTGCCTGCCTTACCTATTCTGTTTGAAAGAAAAAAAAACAGTGTACAAGGAGGTAGAAAGGGGAAAAAAGTTGAAGAGCAATTTGCTCTTTATTTGCTAAAAAGGCATTGAACCACTACAATCATTGTTTTCATTTACTGATATCTCAAATTTAGTCCAATGGAAGTGATTACAAAGTATTCCCAGAATGCCCAGATCTTGTTTCTTTAAAGGTGCACCAAACAAAATGTCCGGCCTGAGATATCCTTGTAGAGAATGCAGTTGTAAAAGCATTAGTGTCTGCAAACTGTGTTTTACACCCTTCCTTAGTAGCATCATTTGGAAAGTATTTTTTTTGTGTGTGTAGGTGTGCTCGTGTGTGTGAACTCTGTTCTTTGAAATTTGTTTTAGATCAGAAAATAACACAAACCAAATGTTTACCAAAAAGGAACTGTGACCTAAACATTAAAGAACAAGCACAAAAAGTGCCGTCTGGTATGAGGAGAAGGTGATGAAGCGGTTGAGAAGGTTTTGGTTTCTTTGTGAGAGAATTTTTTGTCAGTTTCCAACAAATTGATTACTATGAAATGGACACAAGTACAGGTATGGAATATAAATGGATGATTGAATATAGGTACGAGGAATACAAAATGAATAGAGGAAGCATGGATATTGAGGAAAAGGTGGAACAGTAAATGGAAATTAGTTTGAGAATAATTTAATGGATAGTAACAAGTGTATGTAGATGAATGGAGGAAAGTATGAAACAACACCTTGATACAGTTGAATAATGTCTTTTAATGTAAGTTAATAGAGAAAAAAATGAATGGAAATGGGTTTATATGAATATGAAATGGTAGAAGAATACAAGAGTGGATACAATGTAAAGAATGTAGGAATATAAGTGAATGGTAGGTATGAAAATGAATAGAAGAGGATATGAATGGGGATGAAAAGAAGAACACATAAATGTGATTGAATAGAAGAACTTGTTAATATGGAGGAAGAGAAGGTACATGAATGTAATTGAGTAGAGGAAACAGTGACAGCCAATCCTCACATGATATCGTACATGTTTGTACCTTCTCGAGAGGAACATGACCTAACCATTTTGGTATGTCTGAATGTCAAGTCATGTTCTATCATGAAAAAAAGGTCTTCTTGAGACATGATTTTAGCACATTATGTGTATTTTGTGAGGACTAGGTCAACAGTGAAATATAATTTTTAAGAGCACTGATTGGTTTTGCCGAGGAAGTTGCAGCTCATTTCTTTTTTCCTTGTTTATGACAGAAAGAAAATGATGGAGCACCGTTGCTGTCCTGGGTGTGGCTGCTTTTGTACCACGGTGTGTAAAATCAGTCTTTCTCTTCTCTTTTGGTTGAACAGGATATAATTAGGATATTATTCAATAATACTTAACTCTTCCCCCTCTCCTGTCGGATGTACATTGCCAATGTATTTTTCTTTCAGTCTAGCTCCAGATGCAGTAAAAGCTAGTGATGGTGTCTTATATGATGTAACTGAAAGGTGACTCATTGAGTTTATCGATACGGTTGTGAGGATTTTGAAGAATTGTGAGGATTTTGTGAGGTTGTGAGGATTTTGAAGGGTACATAACTACATGGCAAGGCTTATAGATATCATAATTTGTCAAGTTTTGCTCCTAATAGGTAGAAAAACTGACAAAGGTGTGGATTTTTTACCTTGACGTTTACTGGCTGTGCAGCATTTGAATATGTATTATTGTGAAAATTAATCGTCTGGTCACAAATTTTCAGAAACTAAATTGAATCCTCAAAGACTCACTAATGTTCCTTCGCATGGGACTCATGAGCACATGAGCGTCTTCTTAGTTTGACCGCATGTCGTTAACATTTGATGAAGGAAATTTGACAGGGTTGGAAAATTTGGTGAAATTCAGGAGACACCTCAATGTGCCTCTTCAAACATATATTGCATCACCATTTAGCAGTATCACCATTTAACAGTGCTGTAGGAATATATAATGTAAGTAAAGCATTTATCCTAGCACTAAAAAGTCCAAGTCACTAGGTTTCTGTGTCAAGTTTTCTAAAGATTATACCTTGTAACAATGCCCATAAGATATGATGATTTCCAATTTGCAGCAGAACCAACTTATAGCTGTGAAAGAACTTGAGAACTATTCTACGATTAACATCGAAAAGTACTAAGTGTCTTCATTCTGGGAGAACTTTGGTTGGAAAATACTGCACTTGAAAAAGTACTGGTCTTGTCTTAGATTCAATTAACAGTGTTAAATATTCATGGAGACTTTACATTGTAACTGGCTAGGAACAGCATTGACTCTGTCTTGTATTAAAGGCCTTGAATTAAAGGTCTCATATTCTGGTCCATATGCTTCTTGCTTGGAGGGTGTTAATGGTCAGTAAAATATTGCTTGCTTATGAACTGAAAAAATATTGTTTTGTCTTCGTTTGTGAGGTGCAAATTTTTCATCTTTCGGTGAAGATCTATAGCCTTAGGACAATGCAGTGTTCCACATCTCTGACATCATTTCAAAGTAAATATTGACAAAAGTAAATCTCATAAAAAGACTGTAAAATTATGCAAAGAAAAAAACATACAACATCACAAACATGTGACTGAGATTCATTTCTCGCAGAGCTTTGTGTTTCACCTGTCCAACCAAGTTCCTAATGACACAATCGAATAAAGCAGTAAGGAAATGGAGTACGTATGAGGACTTGAAAGCCTGCAGTTATAAGGCTTTTATGTAACCTACCCCTGTGAGTGTTAACATGGTCTATCAGAGGAGTGTCCCTTTTACATTTACATCCTCTTCTTGCAATAAACTCCTTTTCTTTGTGTCTTCCTCCATCCAGGGTCCGACGATGGTGTGCTCCATCGACAGCCTGGACCACTACTTCCACAAGGATTGCATCCGGGAAATCGACCAAGCCCTGTACTGCCCTCACTGCGGAGAGGATGCCAACATTTCAAAGGAAGTGGTATTGCCAGATCTACCCAATCTGTCGAAGCTCTCCATTCTCCCAGAATCGGTCTTGTTGAGCCACGAGAGGATCCGCCTACCGAAGGCGTTGCTCTCCTCGTTGACGGGGCTGAAAGGCTTAGAACTCATGGAAGCTCTGGAGAACCATAAAGAGAAAACTGCATACATACCTAAGTGCGTACTGCTTTTGGTTTAATTTGCAGTGATTGTCCCCATTGCCAGACCACCACCACTCATCTTCCACCCTCTGTGTGTGACTTCGCTCATTCCATCTCGTCAAAATTCTTCAGAAATTCACCTTATCAGCTCAATTTATTTTACACTTTTGCCTGAGTGTTAATCTTATACATGATGGGATACTGCTCCATGTTGTAATTGTTGATTTAAGATAGAGGTATTTTCATTTCTTTGTGCTCAGTCATAGGTTTGTAAGTTTGTTAGTCACTTTACCCTACAGTATATTATAAATAGACATGGTGGAAAAGTTGTGACAATGTCAAGTTGGGACAATTTGAACCTGTGTAAATCTCAGTTTATACAGGGAGACATAAGGCAGTCTGGGTTAAACGTTTCACATGAAAAGGTTGTTTTGTGACCCTCTGTTAAGAAAGAGGTATGGATGTAATTTTCTCTTTTTTTGTGGTGATACACCACGATCGACAGTGAGTGTCCTATCTACTTGAACCTCATGAGTAAAGTTTGCCCTTAACTGTTCAACAAAGTTCAATCAAAAACGTCTGTCAGACACTGACAATCTTTTTCTCGACAGGGCCAAGATGATCGGCAAATGTGCTTCTTCACCCGGTAGGTCAGCCTCTCCGGTGATGCCCGAGACACCGCCCCACCAGGATGACAGTATCTTCAAACTTCAATTGAAAAATGGAAAGACCATTACATCTGGTGAGACTTGGCACGGTAGAAATTCAAACCCAAGGAAGAAAATATCCACAAATAAAAAAATACATCATTTTGAAAGCATTGATACTGGTGTATCGAGTCGCCTGACGATGTGGACACATCTTTTGTATTGTCAATTTTTATTTGTTTTCCTTACTGTGTTATTGAATGAATGGCAATGTAATCATTGAAAAGCCCAATCCTCTTCCTCTGTGTTGTCGTGTAGTCTCCAATTACACCCATTCAATGATCCACATTCCTTTCTGAACATGTTTTATCTTATCACAAAAAAATCACAAAAGTTGGAAGTCCAAAACCTTAGCATTCCAAAGCATGAGTGGCATTACCTCGGCTCTGCATTTTACAAGGGTACGGTATGGTGGAGAGCGCCGCCGTCAGACCTTGGACAAGCGAGTGTGCCTCTTCAAAACATGGTCACATCTTGTACATAGATAGAGGTGCAGGCTATGTTCTCTTTGATAGTATTTGTAATGCTCAAACTTTGCAAACCTGTCAAAATTTGAGAAAGATGTATGCTAATGTAAAGTTATTGTTGCAGGTTATCAGTAATGGAACGGTTGGTGTTTTGAAGTCAGTTTTTAACTGTGAAAGTGTCATCGGCCTTTTTTTGTCCTGATTGTCTTGTAGAATCACTTTGTAAGCTTTGCTCTGCTTTCAATTCATGCATATCATCATTTTCCTTTCTCTTCTTTCACTTAGGCATACTACCTCAAGGTCCCAGCCGTGAGTCCCTCGAAATGGCCATGAAGTTCATGGACCCAGAAAAGTGAGAGCCCTACTGTTTACCTATATATTTAGTGTTTGCAGATTATTGGCGAAGGTAGAACTTCCATGTCAGTGGGGTGCCAAGTAATGAGTATTACCAAATTGTAACGGTCAGAATGAATCCTAGTCTAGTGGACCTCTCACATCCCCACCAGTTGCTTTGCCTCAAGAGTTGTCAATCATCAACATTTTCATTACTATGTCAAAATTCTCAGTGACTGCATGTTTTTTTTTGCATACGTATGTGTGTGTGCATATTTGCATCCATATTTTTGCCTGTGTGTATGTATGCGTGTGTTTATGGACGTGTGTACATGCATTTTATCTTTGACATGTCTGTTTTGCACATTTTCTTTCAGCCCACGGCGATTACGTTTTGCACCAAAGAATCTGTACATGGCTTCATCCCTGGGAGAGATCGAGAAAGTTTTGCAAATGCTAGGTAAGCTGATAACTATTTCGTTTCTGGTGAATTTACCGTTTGCAAGTTTATATCCTGTTATATGTTTGGTGTTTGCCAGATGAACTGAGATTGAACAGAGTAAACACAAGGAAGGGATGTCACAAGATAGAAGTGCCTCAGACTTGTAATGGGTTGTGCTTAGGATAGAACCTTGACCAGATGGAACCAAAACATGTAGCAAGTAATAATAATACCTAATTTTTAAAAAGTTCATCGCCAAAAACATGAAACATCACAATGTGCTTTGAAAAAGAAAAAATGTGAATATATGAAACAATATGAAAGCAAAATGACAAACAATTTCACAGTAGCATAAAATGTCTTAAAAGGAAATAGGGCACTTAGAATATAGCCATATGGCATACAAAGAGAATAGCTTTAGTCATTGTTAATACATTGGATCTCATTAATAAACATCGACCAAAGCTTGATCTCTTCAAAACATGCATGTGATGAGTGAAGGGAAGATGCATCATTTGAATTTTGAAAAGTTTTGAGTGAACAAATTATTTTTGAACAACAACTAACTGAATCTCTATCTGTGAGAAACTTATTTCTTGAAAAGAAGACTACTGTCCTTTATTTTGAGTAATCTACCATTTTATGTCCACAAAACATTGGTTTTAAAAATATGGTTGTTTTCCGTAAAACAAACACCTTATTTCCCTTTAAGTTAAAATGATGTCCTTTGAATCAGAACATCTTCAGTGGCAATGGGAAAGATTCATTCTACTTCACTGAAAATAGTTTCAGTAGCAAGGTCGTACCATGCCATTGTGACCCCGTACTGTAACATGGTTTAACACCAACAAAGCACACTTTAAACCTACTTGCTGTATGTAAACACCCAGTGATTGTCACTGGGTGTTACTTGTAGCACAAGATGAAGGATGCAGGAACCAGTTGGTGACATCATGCTGTTTATGTCTTGCTTTGGGATCTTTCTTCTGAATTCTGAGAGGAATGGTCCCCCAAAATAGGTCACTGTAAATGAACTCCACGATTTGCACCAGCAACTGCTGCTGCAGTGTGTGACAAACCGAAAGCTACCTTTAGCCCCATCAGGACGTGAGGCTGTGATGAAGGCATGTCAAGTTTGGCCTGCAATTCCATGTAAGAAGAGGAGAGCAGATGTCTCCCTTCTCTTCTGACCCACCTCTACCTCTGAAACCCCCCTCCCCACCTTCAGCAGTGTGAAAGAGCAGGCTGATAGCTATATGTGGTGCTGCATGTACTTGTTTTTTATCACGGAGGATGCTCCATTTTTTTTTTTTAACATTTTGAACTCAAATTCAGATAATCATTTACTTTGACACAAGTCCAGAGAATTGTAAACATTTAACAAACAGAAAGGAGAAAAAAGAAAACCTGACACACTTGTGATATTTTATGCTCTTTGCAAGTTACATCGATCAGTACCAGTCATACTGTAAACTTCATTGTAAGAGTGCACTGATGTTTAACATGTCATCATGTAATCCTTAAACCTAAGTGTTTCCAATCATGAACAGTTTGGTAATGGCGAGGTATCACTGAGCACCATTCGTTTCTATCTAAATTGTCAGCTACATTTGTTTTTCTTTTGCTCTTCTTCCTTAAAGGGGAAGGTTTTGACCCTAACTATCATTTTCCGTCTCATAATCGCGAGACCCCGGTCCATGCCGCTGCTGCCAATGGTCACCTTGATATAGTTTGCATGCTAGTACAGGCAGGAGCTAACATAGACGCGGAGGATGAGGACCACAGGACGCCACTGGTGAGCCGCTCGAACTTTCATCTTTCCCTTTTGCATTACTTGTGGAGTCTGCTACTACTTAAAGTAACTCAAAATTTGAGTAGAAGTCTTAAAGTATGATTATAGCTATCGGAAGGAAAGGAGTGGATTTGTTTATCCTGCAAATGATGTTCATCCACTATGTCCATTTAAGAATGTACTTATTCACTTGACTGTCTATTCAGTCATTCAATGCATTCACCGCATTCGCTGCATTCATCTAGGAAAAGTGCAGTTCCTTTTTGTTATGCTATGCGTTCATCCAGGAGGAGTGTGTTTAAAATTCCTCTGTTCATAATAGTGTGACATTCACTGTGCTGTCCAAAACTACATTGCATAGTGCAGCATAGTGTTGATACATATCTCTCATTCATTGTTCATTCAACAGTGATGTTAATTTATTAACAGTTAACAGAAATGGTGAATTTCCTATAATATTGCCCCAAAAAGAGCTTTAGATTCATTTCAAGTTCTTTTCCCTAGGAGCCTTGTACATAAAAGCTAGAATATGCTTGAAGGGTGTGATGAATATACTTTGCACCTTATGGCATAGAAAATAAAATTTTAAGTTTGATCATGATTCTTGGGGGTGGGTAGGGGAGAGGGTGGGGAGTGGGGTGTGGCTAGGGGAAACAAACATTGCAGAATAGTATTTACTTTCCTGAGTTGTCTTAAAACTTTTGGTGTGATAAGGAGTCAAGGTGAAGGCAGGATAATTACATCATATTCACATAGTTCATTAAATCACCTTTCCATTCACATTTTAAATTGGGTATTTATTTCGTCTTTGTGACTGTGAGCATTACAAGGTAATGCAGAATGATCAATTTCCTGAGTAACTTTTGTGAGATGGCAGTAAAGGACAACAGACCATGTTAATGACATTGGCCTCCTGGACGCTGCACAATTTTTCATCGGTTTTAGACAGAAGCCAAACTGCTGAGCATTCGCCTCTCGTGACACTGATCGTCATGTCTTGTAAAGTTTAAGTGGTGCCAAAGGCTACCGTTAACATAGATAGAAAAGCAATTTCAAAATTACTGACTTGTCTTTCCTGGAAGGGGGATTTTACACAGTTGTAGAGACTTCATTATCCTTAGGATACCCCTTTCCCCTTGATTGAATTTGTAACGATCTTTCAAACGTGAGGGACAAAAAGAGTGCAAGATGAAGGAGAGAAAGTATATAGAAAGTTAAGCAATTAATGTCAGTGAAGTTGTAATTATATCATCAAGAATTTTGTGTGGAATTAAAGGGAATAAAGTAATCACCCCAACTTTATTCTGAAGCATCAGTTAAATCTTACAAATCTCCTCTTTTATGACTTATAAAGATCTTTCAAACTATTGTGTACTCGAACCACAGAACTTTACAAAGATATTGTCACTTGATGCAAAAGAGCCTTTCATGAATTGGGATATTTAACTGTACTAATGCAAATTGATGTGATTGCATTTTCCCTTTGAAATGGAAACTAAAGACTTCTTCTACAAAAAGAAATGTCACCAGCATTCAACCTTTTATCATCTAATTTCTATAAATGATATGACATGAACACAGTGATAGGCAAGCTCAAGTGCAGAGAGAGATGTCCAGGCTCCCCTTCCATCACTGATTTTGCAAGCAGGCTTCAAAATGCCTTAAAATTCATCTGCCAGCATTTAACCGAGTAATCCAAAAGCTGTCGTGAATTGACAGTGAATTTGTATGTGGCGACGTCTCCCCCTGCTGTTTGTTCAACCGAACCGGTAGGAACGTTCAGTGGTGATGATCAAATCAGATCACAGTTTCTCACGTTTGAAACCTGAAATATTGACCAAAGAATGGAAGAAGGTGTGACTCAAAATGGCTTCTTTACTTCCTTTACTTTACCAGCATTTGGCCGTGGACAAGGAGCAATTTGAGTGCGTCAAGTTTCTCTGCCGTCACGGGGCGCGACCTGACCACGTGGTGAGGATGAATTCCAGTTTATCACAGACTGCGTTGCCCCAGTATGATCTCGACGTTTGGTACTAAGAGCGATATGATGAAAAATTGTGGAATATGAGAATGTTGTATGTGCATTTTTGGTAGAGACAGTTGCACTTCAGTTTGTGAAGCTCAAGTAATTTTAAGAATCTCCATATGAAGTAATTTTGAAAGGCACTCCACTGGTGGTACTTAGTTGTTTTTTACTAAGTATGAAAGTTCTGTCATTTACTGAAGTATTTCATGGATATTTTATTTTTGAAATAAAGTTCTAAAAACATTGACCATAGAGTTTGTGTGCAGGCCTAAATCCACTGTGAAGTCTCTCTTAAGAAATGCGACATGCTGTCTTTTCCCAACTGTAAAGAAACACACATTTGTTTCAAGATCTGTAAAATAACATGTATTCCAGTTAAGCCATTTTTCATGTGAGTGTTCATTTGTACTGGAAACCACTTATTCATCTGGTACTTTGCCAGAGTTTTTTTGTTTTTTGTTATTGTGAAGTTATCTCTGGGGTTTCATTTTGCATAACTTCTCCATTTTCAAGGACGACGATGGTACAGCTGTGGCTCACATAGCAACCATGAAAGGAAACAGAGAGATAATGTCCTACTTGCTGAAGTTGAAGAGAGTCCACATTGATGTACAGGTGAGAAAATGTCTTCAAAAGTTCCACATCATGTCTTTTCTGACGATTTCTTGTGATTTCTCATACCGACATTCCAGTCCCATCAAACCATGGGGAGGTCTTGTCATCAATCTTCGTCATCTGACATTCTGTGAAAAACTTTTTGTAGTTGAGCAACTGTCATCATCTCATTTCTCATCACAGGATAACGGGGGATGGACTCCTATCATCTGGGCTGCAGATAACAAGAACAATGACATGGTATCCTTTCTTCTAAGTCATGGAGCAGATCCAACCATCAGGGACAAGGTAGGTCTAATCCCATAGCACCAGGTTTTTTCATTTTTTTTTTTTTCAGTATATGGAAGGAGGAGGATGGATATAGTTGTGTGAACAAACAGTAAAGATAACACTGGCACTGAAATGTCAAAATTTCACCGCAGTCGATCTGTTACTGATTCAGTCTGTCTGAAATCTCCCGCTTCTCACCCCACAGGAGCAAAACATTGCTTTGCACTGGGCGTCGTACTCAGGCAGCCAGAAGGTGATGGAAGAACTGATGAACCACGACACGTTTCAGGAGAGCATCGTCAACACTGTCAACATACACGGAGACACCCCTCTGTAAGTAATACACCACCCTCGATCCATCAGATCCATTTCATTTCCAGATCAGAGGGCTAACTCGAGTTCTAGACGAGCTTGTGTTTCGTGAAGGAATTCAGCTTGCTTGTCTTAGAAAGCGTTGAAGCTGTCCTTCCCTGCGTAGAGTTGGATCCGAGTTGATCCTCTTGAATTTTGTTTCGTCATTTATAATGGTATTGATTCCATCTGCATATATTTGTCGATCCATAATGACTACACCATTTCCTTTGTCTGGTTTTAAGATGACGATGCTTGCGTTGCTTTTTAGCTTCTTCAAAATTCTGTACTTCTTGAGATCTGCAGTTGATGGTTTGTGATTGATGAGATAGTTGGAGGTGAGGTGAGCTAGGTGTGCTCTGAGGGTAGCTTTACCTGTGTTGTTTTTGACTTGTTTGGTTAGAACGTAGTGGATGAGTTCAAAACTGGTTAGAACGTCCAATTTCTTTAGGAATGGTGGCTGAATAGCAAAGTCAAGACTATGTTTAAGAATATCCAATTCATCAGAATTTAATTGATAAGAGGACATGCACTTGATAATTCCGTCAGTTGAGAATGGAAGTGTGGAGTTCTTTGTGAGTCTTTGGAGCTTTCCTTTGTCCTTTAATGACTTTGCTCGTGCTCTTTTCAACTTTACGGTTGATACCTCTGGATATAAGGTACCAGTCAAGTCTGGAGACGATGCTCTTAATAGTAATGGTATCTTTTTTTAGTTGTTGATTAAGTGTAGCTTTCTCCCTACACACTTGTTAATTGCGCCGCGAAGCAGTCTTTTCCTGATGGCGACAATATCGACTCTGTCTGCATGTTGGATGTGGAAGCATAAAAACTTCGGAACAACACCAAACTGGCGACAGTTCTTGAGAAAGTTAATGTCCAGTTCCTCTTTGCATACTTTGATGTGTAACTTTTCCAACTTTCGAAGTTGGGAGATGGATAGTAATCCATTGTATTTGTGTGCGACATCGTGGATAATACCTCCTAATGTTCTATGAAGCACAAGTTCAGATGATAAAATGAAACAATACACCACTGATTTGATGGAAAACCAAAATATATTTACAGTGCCCACAAAGATTATAATAAAAATGCGACATGTTTCGGAAGGTCAACTTCCATTGTCTGGTTGTTGATGAGACTAAATAAGAAGAGGTGAACGACTACCAATTGGTGAGTCAAAGACTCATTAATTGATACTCAGGTTTTCGTGCTCTGTTAGCAATGGTCAGACAATAAAAGGGGTATTTGGGAAGTGTGTAGTAGTGCGTGTCATCTTTCTTCGCTTTTGTTGGTATGGCAATATTTTGGCAAATGTTCTGTTCTTCGGTTCAGTCGGTTTTTCTAACCGAGCCTCAGGATTTCCACCCACTCACCCATGGTTTTCTGCTCGTGTGAAGTGATTTTCTTGCCTTAAGGATGGTGTCAGTTTCAGTTTCTCGAAGTCTTGTGTACTGTTTTGCCCATGTGATGGCTTTTTGTATTAGGTTTTCTGTTTTAGATGGGTAGAAGTCGACGATGTCAAATACGATGAATTTGAGTTCGTTTTTGTCAAGTAGCTGTATAAACCATTCAAGGACAAAAGTGGTGTTGTGTCATTGGTTCACACCTGTTGCTGTTCTTATCTTTATGATGGTTCTGTCCAGCGTCCATTGACTAACTTAACCCAGCTGACTTCTAGTGGGATTGATTAATTTCCATTTGGTGATGTGCTCAAAGTTTTCCTTGTGATCTTATTACTTCGATGTAGGCTGGAACAGGGCGTGTTTAGTTGATTCTGTCAGTGATATAGAGTCGGTTGGCTATTGCATTGAATAGGGTGTTGATGTAAGCACAATTCTGCTGGTTTGCTAGGTTGTACAATTTTGTGATGTTCTCTGTGACTAATTTGTCATTTTTCTTGTGCTCCATTTTGTACAAGTTCATAGTTAAGTCAGCAGGCATGAATATCTTGTCGCTATTGTCAATAGAAGCTGTGTCTTCTTTCAGTTTGTCTTGAAAATGGTTGTCGACCTTCCAGAACCGAATGTTTTCTACCGGTCTGTTCGAGGTGGTGTCCTTTTGGACTCGAAGTGAAATTTGTTTGTATTCAACATTCTCGTCAAGCGAATGCCAGACTCCTGTGCCTCTTGTGACGAGTCCAAAAATTCACAATGGCCTGGACTTCCTCCACGGTGTGCAAATGATAACGATATTGAAGGTCCTTTGATGAGTTTTGTAACTTTTGCAGGAGATGATGGTTTGAATTATCCTTTCGATTGTGTCGAGATGGCAACATGATAAATAGAAAAGACCGATTGGTGAGGGTGTCTGATGAGTATTTCAACTGTTACTGAAAGGGAAATATTAAATCTGAGGATGGGAACAGAAGAAGATTTCTGTTGAAATCGATGAGGAAAAAAAAAAAATGTCCTTCTTTACTGTTAAATAAAGCATTTCAAATAACCAAAAGAAAAGAGCCAAGAGATCAAAAGACAAAGAATAAAGAAAAAACCAAAGTATATAATAATGAAAAGAAAAATTGTAATGAAGTGTGTAAGCAAGGACAATTCAGATATAGTATGTCATGGAAGATGGGAAGATTAATTCGCTTAATCATTACGCCAGACATGGTTCTGTGACGTGGCTTTCTCAGATCTCTCCCCAGGAATGTTTATTCATCTGGCAAGCGGCACCCAGTTCTGAGTGTTCAATACGTCGGTAATGACATTTGTAACGATTCGTTCAGCAGGTTGCATTAAATGCATTCAGTATGCATGATCGACTGACTGAGAGAGCCCACATGTGTTATTGAATTGTCAGCAGGTTTTCTCACACAAACACGGGGGTTAGTCTGCAATCATCGTCGCGGTGACTGATGGCTAATGGGAGCCGTCGATGCAAAGGCAGAGTTAATGGAGAAACAATGTTCTTCCCCGTCGATAGATCAACCTATATCTAAACTGCCAGCAATTTGACTGCTTGCAAATCCCTGTCAATAGTGCCCTAGATGGGCCATACTGGATTAATTTGCCTGTCCACACCCTACACCGGACTGATCTGTTAATCACCGTAGGTTGCTTTGTTGTCATGGTAACATCTCTTTTTCTGTTTCTCTCCCTCTCATTCCTTTTATTTAGGCATGTCGCAGCTCGAGAAAATAACCTGGGATGTGTCACGTAAGTTTTACCTCTCCTGGATGGGTTTACAGTTTGGTTACCGGATAGTTAATGGCATTGGCAGGTGATGCATCATAGATATGTCACATTGACATGCTTTGGTTAACATCTTTGTGAATTTGTAGATAACTTTTGCCCCCCAAAATGGTAACATGTGACTTTGTACTTTTGCTTCATTTTACTATTTTCTGTCATGCATAATTTCTTCCTTGGCTTGAAAAGTGAAACATTTTGGTTCTGGAATTCACAGACAATTACTGATGAGAAAGGCTGATGTAACCATCTGCAACAAAGAAGGCGAAACTCCTCTGGACTGTGCCGTCAACAAATCCGATGTTTGGATGGCCATGGAGGCCAATCTGAGAATCAACATCTACGTCCAGAAGAGGAATCTACGAACAGAGAGGATACTGTCCAGGTGAGCTTGACGCAGATGACGGTATCTTGCTTCCACGGTGATCAGTGCCATCACCGGAAGAAAAGAGTAGCTGCTCAGCTCCTCTGAAAATACCAATCCCATTGCTGACAGGCTTTCTTGAAACTCAAGGGGACAAATGATGGAGTGCGAATGTTGGGGGCTATTAAGTAGTTAAACATTTGCTTTGAACAAGCTTTGAACCGTTCATTGCTGATTTGAAGGGTGAAGACTTACAGCGTGATCGATAGACACGTTTTCTCGGAAATATCTCCGAAATGTATGTACCGGGTTGTTTGAGATAGATACTTCTATTATCCACAATATGAGTTTGAAAATTTCTGACCATAGTCTCACAAAAACGTCAGATGGACGTTTGATGTAATGAGTTTTGAATTTAGCAAAGTGGACAGTGAGAGACCAGATGCTGCAAGTCACTCGGCCATTATATCTAGTTTTCATCTGATATCATTTTGACGTTCAGTGTTAAGGATTTACTATTTTGGAAACCTTGCATTTCCACTTTACTACAAAGTAGAGGTAAAACAAGTGTCTCAACTGGAACTCTTGCCACATATGAATAATGTTTTTTTGCAGGAACTGCTTGCTACATGTGTTTCAAACAGTTGTCCCAGCTTGAACACTCATCACATATTAACTGTTATCTCAACTGGAGCACTAGCTGTACTTCATGTTCAGTTCAGTTGTCTAAAATTGAACGTATGCTAGATATATTAGACAGAGTTGTCTTAAATTCAACTCATGCCAAATGTTAATACATATTATTACCACACATTGTTCATACATTTTGTGTCAAGTTGAAAACTGTTGCCCCACAGTTAAAAATGTTGCCTCAACATGGACAAGTACCACAACATATATTTATATTCAGTGCTGTTTTTGTATCCCATACAACTTTCTGAACTTGAGAACTTGCCATGTATGTCTGATATAATCATTACAACCTGAGCACTCGCTAACTATAGATACAATTGTCTCATTCTGAACACGTCATTTGTGTTATGCAGTATAACAATTAATTAATTATATTTATTATGTAATTATACAGTATTGTTCCTAGAAACTTTCCCCCTACCCTCCCCTTTTCTTTACTGTTGAATACTTGGTTCCACACCTAAGTAAAAGTCTCATCATCCCTAGAGCGTGGTCGTGTATTGTATCAGTTATGCTCAATTTAACTTCATTCACCCGAATTATCGACAAAAATTCCGTATCATAAAACATTCTGTATCATTGAACTGTTTTGGTGCCACGGTGAAGTGAATTTATTACATGATTAGTGCAGTCATCTTCATTCAACTTGAACTAAGCCCCAGCGTCACTCTTCATCACAAGATGTTTGAACCCAGCATTTGATTTGAGTCCAAAAGCTCAGACCTGGGTGCCCACAGTTCATACCTGGTTGGTTAGCTGAGTAACTGTTTTTTGTTGCAAACTCTTAATACAACATTGAATGGCGCATTAATGTAACAACATGTATCTTATGTAACTGGATGACAACAAAGTGTTCCTAGTAAGGTATACACGCTGACTGTTGTTCAACGAATGATGCAATGTTAATGCAATGATTAGTTTTCGTAATTTGTTCACTTCTGTAAATCTTTAATTTTCATTTCTATGGAATTATGTCAGTTGAGAATACTAAACAAAGTAAACAGCAATACTAGGTAATCTATTTCCTTTTGTGGAACCTGAAAAAAAAAAACCCAACCTGTGAGGAAAATAAACACATTTGTCCTTTTTTTTGCCCTGTGTCCAATGACATTTAATACTGAATCTTTGGATCCTTGTGGCAATTTCAGAAGTGCATCCTGACGTCCTACGTCAGTGACCTCGGAACTGTGGTGGGTGGTCGAGTCAGAACCGTGCACCACCTCAATGTTTCTGGTAATCTTTTTTTTCTCTTTTTCCAGGGACATCTGTCGTGGTCGAGAAAACATTCCCATTCCTGTCATCAATTCCATCGACGACCAGCCGTTGCCGAAAAACTTCCTTTATGTGGCAGACAACTGCGAGACCTCTCCACTGGACATCGATCGCAGCATCAAACCCATGCAGGTAATGCCATCTCGTTATCATGACTCTGATGTTCGTCGGTCACGGGTGTGCAGACCGCTGCAGGCGCAACCGTCGGGAATTCGATTCTACCATCGGTAAAGCGTGAAGTGATTCATCATTATGCGACCCTTTAGCTACCCTTTGAGTTGCACTTTTCTGGTGTTTCAAGGCAGGTGTTAGCCTAACCATCGAAAAATTCTTTCATTATTAAAACTTAAAATGATACACTACTTGCAGTCCTAATTCTATTGCCCTTTAAATGCAAACTTGAAATAGGTGTAGGCTGTCTCGAAAGTCACGTAACTTGTAAGAGCTTAGCGCAGTGCCATTATCAGCGCTCCCACTACCATAGCAGAATAGCCTCCTCATTGTTTCTGACGTTAGACATGTGCAAACTAGAGGTGAGTACCGCCAGAGGCTGCCTGGCAGTACCCCCCGTAAGCGGTATTTCTCTCACATGGATATGAGGGTGTATTCTGTACATTGTCTGGCTCTCAAGTGACTCCCGCTTGTCTCTTTTCTACACTGTGGACATTCCTCCTACTCTCCTAATATTTTCGTAGAAGTACTACATTATCCTACCTTTTCACTTGTTCCAGTTCAAAAAAGAAAAAATGGAATTTTAGTACATGTGTTATTAATTTGTCAATTGCTATAAGGGAACGAGGCATGGTGGTCAAGTTTGGGATTATATGGAAAAACAGAGTGTTGCAAGTAATACACCATCATCATTGGTGGTGGATATTAATGAAAACTACTCCTGTAAGTCTGAATAGCAGCTATTGTTGTCCTTATTTTGATCTGCAAAAAAGTAAAAAATTGTTTGGTTACTCAAGAACGAGTTTGCAGACGTTAACTTTCAGTGACGAGGATTGAAGCGTCTTATGGTCCCTACTTTTACAAGTTGCCCCGCTGTTTCCTGAATGTCGAATGAGACCCCTCCTGCAAATACGCAAAAAAAACTCGAAATGTAAAAGTCTGGCAGCCGTCGTTCTCAAAATTGTTGCAATCTGTAGAAAAGTGCAGCTGGATTTGTAGCATATCACAAAAAAAAAAAAAAGTGAACACAGTTTCCATGGGAACACACAGTTGGTGAAGTCATTATCATTCATTAATTTTCACAAGGAGATTGATATACTGTAATCAGGGGCTCAATTATCAGCTTGTTTAACAAGTTGATTTGTGCATCAGACAAGGATTACTGCACATCCATTTCTCGATAATTGACCAGTTCAGGCTGATACGTCTCAAATGCTCGAAAACCAGTGACGATGCTTTCTCCTCGTTGCCACGGTTACTTGCATGTACTTTGCGGCGTCTGTCGTACATGAGTCTCCAAAGAAACAAAAATTTTGTACATGCTTTTTTAATCCGTGCCTTTAGGGGTTTTTTTTTTTTTATATAATCATGTGACCGTGACTCACAGAGCCCATTCCCAGCATGAGACCACTCCGGATTGCCCGGTTGCATCGAAAGCAAAATGACATCGTGATACTCATGTGATGAAAAGTCATCCGCTGTAAAAGCTTTGAAGTTTTTCAAACCCTTGGGTGCTTGGAGAGATGAAAGTCTCCCGAAACCTGGGTGACTCACGAATTACACAGAGCTCATTAAACCGAGCATTCACGCCGTGATTACGAGCGAGGCATTCAAAGCAGAGATGAAAGAGTGGGACTGCATTCGAGGATGACTGCGGCTGCTTGTTACGGAAATATTTTCCCCAGAAAAGTTCAGACATGACTGCGCAATGGTTTATTTCTGATGGGGAGCGTTTCCGTCGGTGGAAGTCGGCGTGCAATTGTCTCTCTTTTTATTGCTTATTTTGAAGGGAAAGGTTAGCTCACATTCCAATACTCAATAAATACTAGAGAGAGAGAGACTAGCAAGATCCATCGATCAATTGATATGACACTTCACACCACAGCATGGAGGTTTCAGTGCGGTCATCAGTAAATACCCTCACCCACTTGTGAAGAGAAACTGTAAATTTTCTTCTCTTAGATAGCAAATCTTTCTTGTTTTACATCCCTTCTCTTGGCTCCTCCTTCTTTAGAAGAGAAAGGGGATAGAGCAATGACAACTTTTGATTGTAATGACTTTGATGAATTGCTGTCGTAAGTTTAAACAATTCGGTTGCATTCAGTGTTTTTGTTGTGATAATTCTCATTCACAAAGTCAAACCCAAAAGTTTTCGGATTGTAGTATCTTCAACCCTGCAGCTGTCCCTTTGTAGTGCAAGTCATCTGTACCATGCTGCTAAATGGATGTCCTTGGTTTGCTGTCATCTGTACCGCCCTCCTATGTCACACTTCCAAATTTCACAAAAGAACATCTCGAGAAGTAAATCTGAAACTGAAAATTTCACATGGTTACACATTTATGAGTGAATGTGCTATGCAGTTGAAGATTGAGCATGCAATGCTACGATACGAGACTGACTTAAACGTGATTGTCATAGCATTACGTAAACTTGTTCACTCTCTCCTGTTCTCTCTTGACAGGGATGCCGATGCGAAAACGATTGCTCTACAGATTCATGTCCTTGTGGTCAGAGCAGTGTCCGATGCTGGTATAGCCCGGTAAGTCAGACTTTGGGACTTTGGGAGTCTGATTCGAATTCACAACTTACTGTTTCAACAGAAGTCAATTTCTCTTCATGAGTTGCTTGGAGAGGGCACTAGTTGCTAAACTTAAACATTAAGAGCAGTCTTTCACCACTCACCCCAAGCTATATTTTTGGCTCGGAGATAGCGAAATTCTCGACTGGTTCTGCTCTTTTGTTGACGGCAAATTCAAAGATGAACAGTAGCTCATGTTACAAAGCATGCACAGGGATGCATTGTTTTGATTACACAAAACTTTAAGACAGGCTGTAGAAGGGACTAGGCTTAAGTGCTTGGGTGAATTGAAACTTTCAGGGGTTATGAATTTTTTTCTTTAAATTCTCATTTCCTTAGTAACATGTCAGTCTGTTGTCAAGTTTGGTATTTGTTTTTCCTTCCTATTTTCCGTGAAAAATCGAATCTGGCATGTTGGACTTTCCTTTTGTATATGTCATAAGCATTGATTCAAATTATTTTGCCTCGCCATGTGACTCTGGTCACAAATGCCATGCTGTGGTTCGAATTATTAAACCATGCTGTCTCTGTGGTTGTTAAGTCATGCTGAGCCACGTATTCAATGAAGGAATGGCTTGGAATATTAAATCATGTACTGGCTCAGATTACTTGATCATGCTATAGCTTGGATCATTTGAATCATGCCCCATATCTGATTATTAAATCATGTTATGGCTTAGATTATTAAATCATGCTTTGACATGAATTATTTAGTCATGCCGTTTGCTCGGATAATTAAATCATGTCATCGCTCGTATTATTAAATTTCCTGCAAGTCAGATCGATGCCTCCAATTATTATATGCCCCAATGGTTCAGATTGTTAAATTACGTTATGCGATAGCACTAATTCTTACATCATCTTATGGATCAGATGATTAAATCATGGTATGGCACAGGTTACTGACTGATGCATAATTCAAATCATTAAATCATGCTACTTCTCAGATCATGTCATGGCACACATTTGTACTTATGCTATAGCTCAGGTAATTAAATCATGCTATGATGTGTATCATTACATCATGCTATAGTTCAGATCAATAAAACCATATTATGGCTTGTGTCATTATATCATGCCATAGCAAGAACTATTAAATTATTCTGTGGCACAGATTATTAAATCATGCTATGGCACAGATTTCTAATTATGCTTTAACCTCTGATTAGATCATCCTATAGCTCAGATAATTAAATCATGCTATGACTTGTATTATTACATCATGCTATAGCTCAGATCAATAGAACCGTAGTATAGATTGTATCATTATATCATGCCATAGCATGGACTACTAAATTATGCTATGGCTCAGATCATTGAATCATGGTATGGTCCGTATCATTAAACCCTGCTACGCTCCAGTTGATGATATGATGTTATGGCTCGGATGACTAGTTTGTGCTTTAACTGCAGATTAAACCATGCTATAGCTGATGGTATTAAATCATGCTATGCCTTTAATTAGATGTGATGCCATAGTTCATATTCATTAAACCATGGTATAGATTGTATCGTTATATCATGCCATAGCTTGAAGTATTGCAGTCATGCTATAGCCCGGAGTGTTATTGCATGCCATGGCTCAGATTATTAAATGGTGCTATGGCTGGAATTATTACATCATGCCATGATTTAATTGATTGTATGCTATCGCTTGTATTGTTTAATCATGCTATGACTCAAATTATCATACCATGTCATGGTTCATAGCATTAAATCATGCCATCACTCATACTATAGTAACATACTGTGGCTCAGATCTCTTTTATCGTGCCATGGTCCGGATTATTAAATCATGCTGTGGCTCAGAGAGTTCCATGGTTACATAATCTCCCTGTCACGAACACAGCTTGGAAGGTCATGTTGTCATGCATATCACCGAATTCGAACATCTGCATCAAACTAATTTACTGTCTCAAAGATCTGCTTTGGTCTGGTTCATGAGTCCATCAGCCTGATTGCTCAAAAAAACTAGTAATGAAATCTTACCTCCAGGATATTTACAGCAACTCCAGCGGTTGGTGACCTAACCTCTGAGTTCATCAGTCATGCAATAGGGTTGATACAAAAAAATGAATAAAGTGAATATAAATCCCAGCTGCAATTACTATTGTCATGTAAGGATTGCTCCATCAATTCACTCCTATCCTCTCCTATCCTCTTCTATCCTCTCCTCTTGACAGGAAGGCCAGTTGGCAGAGGACTTCAACTACCAGGAGCCCCCACTGATATTTGAATGCGGTAGGGCCTGTAACTGCTGGCAGACCTGCCGCAACAGGGTGGTCCAAAACGGAATCAAGGCCCACCTGCAGCTGTTCCGTACGCCGATGATGGGCTGGGGTGTCAGGACCACTCACGATATACCAAAAGGGACTTTCATCTGCCAGTGAGTGTTATGTCCATTCTTGTTCTTTAGTTTTTGCTATTTCCTGTCCTTTTTCCTTGTCATATCTGATACTTTTCAGTCAATCACTGTGAAAATATCTCCAGTATGATTTGACCCTTTAAATATATGAGGAAAAAAATTTTCTGATTATTAAAGAAAACTGAATTTGCATTTTGGTGTCAATGCTTCCTCTTGTGCTCTTTTTGATTATGTTTTAATCGTGACCGTAGGTACATGTTGTGAGAAAAGTTACCTTAACTGCCAGAACAGACTTACAGGATCCATGGAAAAGAATTAAGCAGTTGTGAATTTAATTCATTGTGTCAACCGGTGGTCCATTCTTACATATAGAGGTGTAGAGCTTTGCCCACAAAATGTCCACGGGCCCACATATTGGGAATTTAGAGGGGTATGTTTCTGTGAGGGACCATTGCATGGAATGCCATGGACTTGTACACCCTTGTATAGTGTGAGAAATTCATCAGTTATTTGGGTTAATGCTTGTGGGGTTAATATTATTGCTGGATGCACTCGGACTGCGCCCTTGTGCATCATTTGGATCAAACACTGAGCATGCATAAGCTCTCTGTTAATGCACAGTCCCAGTGTTGATTAACCCTGTTCCTTCATAAACAGCAAATTTTTTATGAAAAATGCAAAGAAAATTTATGTTTGTAAATAACCACATTTTATTGAAAACAGAGCCAGAGAAAAGCTACCACAATTAGCATCATGGCAACCATCTTTATGCATGATTGACAAAGAACCACCATTTTTTTGTAATCATGACATAAGATAGCAAATGACAAGGTACTGTGGACCTGCGATATTTATTGCTTTCATCCATCGGTGATTTTGCTCTTGAATCGCTGTGCAGTTGTCCTAGGAAAAATTCGGTCACCTGACTGTAATTTGGCCAATAGGAGTTGAGGATTTGTTTTAAGTATGAATGGATATGAAATGCCTATGTTTTTTTTTTTTTTGGGTGATTGTTCAGTTGAGTTTACGTATGCTGTATGCATGGACCAGTTGGCACAGAGTGCAGTCAGGTAAATTTACCAATGATTTAATGTCCAATAACCGCGGTCTGGTAATGCGTCTGGTCTGTTTCTGAAAGCTGTTAGCTCGTTCAGTGCCCTCGTACTGACCTAACACCGTATACTCTTAAAGCTTAACTAATTATTGTACCACATTCATGGTCGTGGCTGTGATTATGTGGTCTGTTTTCTGATAACTAATTAGCTGTGTATACCACACAGCTTTGGTGCAACACTTTTCACAGTTTGATTGATGGTTAATGCCACCAGAGAATCAATGATAATATAAAGTCCTGTGTCAGTTATATATCAGAGCACAAACTCATTTGACAGGATACAGAGGAATCACATGCATCGAATCACCTTCGGTGCTCGTGTTTTGGCGAATCACCTTCGGTGCTCGTGTTTTCGCCACAGTCAATGCATATAGGCAGACGCCCTGGTTCTGCCTTGAACTGTACGTTGAATGCAGGTCCGTGACAGAGGCCGTGACAGATTTGTAGCCCTGGCTGTCTTTGTCGTCTGCTGCATATGATCTCCAAAGATGATCCTTACGTAGTGTCACCACCGACTGAAATCATAAAGAAGTTGCCCAATGCTATAGATCTATCTATATCCAATGTGCATACTTTGCAAATTTCCAGCAATTTCGGTGATTGCTCCACTCGCTTCCATGAATAGTTAGTGTTGTGGTTCTTTAAAAGCAAATGACAGAAACACGTCAAACCCAGAAGTAGTGGCCATGGACGATAGAGTCTGTAGTCGTAAATCTCGTCTGTATCTCCTTTTGCAGGAAACAATTATCAAGGATTATTTGCTCTCAACTGCCAAATCAATGTGTTCCAAACAACAAAAGCTGTGTATCAGTGAATTTGGGCAAATGGACTTTTTTGGTCTATAGTTGTCTAAAAGATTCAGAAATGTTTCACAAACAATGTAAAGCAATCACAGACTTAAGGAGTGTGTCATTTACATTTTATGTCTTTATGAAAAAATGCTTGATTGCATGTTCCCGTCACCTCATTTCTTTTTTTTTACAGCAATCCTGCCCTTCTCTTTTACTACCACTTCTACCTCTTCTTCCCTACTCCTACCCTTTTCCCACCCTACTCCTACCCTTTTCCCACCCTACTCCTACCCTTTTCCCACCC
>VJOZ01000070.1:13516-37980 GCA_009801055.1 Stichopus horrens | reverse complement strand
GCGCTATAGAAGTGAATGTACCCATTGAGCAGCAATCCTATAGCCAACATTGAACGGGGCTCGGGCTGTCTCAAGGTATTTTGTCCAATATTGTAGGTATAGGTAGGTTATATATCCTTAGGTGTGTTTATTGGTGGTCACTCACTCTCATGGTAGTGCAAAATTACCTTAATCGAGACTCCACACATGCGCTTCCACAGGTCAGGTAATATTGTGGTTTCAGATATACTTCACAGCGTCAAAATTTTCGAACATGGCGACACACTGTTAACGACAACGGCGGGAAATTTAAGTGATATATTTAAAGAAGGCATAACAAAAGTAACACCGTTACAGTCGAGATTCTCTCAACAGTCAAGATACAGTGGTACAGTAAATGTGCGGTAACATCCTCGCCAATGACGACATCGTAAAGCAATTAAGAAGACATCTGCTCGTTTAAGAAAAAGAGAAAATCTGCGATAAAAGATGTGGAAGTTTTGAATTCACCCGACGTATCTACTGGACGCTATAATGTCCAGTATCTATAAGACTATGCTGTTCTTGTCTAGAAGGTTGTACTTTTTAAACACGAATAAGAATACAGAGACTATTGTTCTTGTAAGCATTAAATTATTTCACTATCAGTGAAGTACAGCAACCATAGTCACACATCAATAGTTCCATGATGTCGATGGTTCGACTTAATTGCTGGTACTTTATTGTTTTGTAATCATAATTTTGCAAATGAAGCACAACCTCTTGCAACATTGTATGTACGAGACTGCTAATCTTGATCAATGATAATGATAGGCACCACAACATATATCAATACTTACAAATCATGGTGCTGGTACACTTTACTGTCACTAATATTCAAGTCGTGCAAGCAGGGAATAACTGCGCATGCTCGGATATAATACCTGTTTGTTTTGTATTTGCTTAACTTAACTTCAAACTACTTAGGCACCTTTTTAATAAAAAAAAGGTACTTGTTTCGGTCTTAAGGGTGGCCTAAGATGGAACTCAAGTATAACAGATGCTGTCTTTGGTTCTGTTAAGCATCGAAGTGTATCCTTTATGAAAATTGATCCGAATGGAGCAGATGAGATAATTTGGTATTTATCAAAGAATTGCTCCAAATGGAATAATAGACTAGATGGAGTTTTGGTTGAGGCATTGTTGCTGTCGGCAGACTTTGATTTCCAATCTCCCACGGTCACAGACTGTATTAATTATGTTTTGTATCTCTGTTTCGAGCTGGTAGCCTGGTAGGGCGTTGATTACCCTGTGCTATAGATGCTGGCTGTTGTAACATCCATTACTGAAGTGACCCTAATTTAAAGTGCCTTTAGCGTATATCTACACGTAGAACATCGTCAGATCAATCTGTATTTTTGTTTTTGTCGATGATGGACTTATTTGCTCTTCTTTCGTGTTGGAAATGTTTCGCGGTATGTATGTATTCACTTCAATTCTCAGCAAATCGGTGTAGATATTTTAACACCGTTGGAACTGTAAACATGGTTAGGGCATAAATATATCAACCCGGCTATCCGATTAGTAAAGTATCCCCTTGAAACTGTTAGATACACTTTGCCAAACATTTATTCGTATATTGGCAGTTGAATATCAAATAGCCGCAACATTCTTTAAGTTAACACGTAATCACACAGTGAGGTGATTTCGCGTCCAAAACGTATCACGCATTAGCGTTTCGAGCGACCAACACTAAAGCGTTTGGACGTTTTTGTCGCTTTTGGCGCTTTTGACATTTTTTGTTTTTCATTTTACCAGCGAATACATGCGAGCAAATGAAGCGTTTCATTTTACTTTTCCATATTGCAGGACTTAAATAGCATATGGACGTGTTTGTATGGAGGCTGACAAGCGTTTTGAGTGAATGGGTTAACGTCATACAGAGCGTAACGCTGGCAAACCCCTCGAGACCTTGCGTTGCGTGCGCGCGGTGTGAAACCTACGAGCCTAACATTGGTTTCCAATAAGGTATTTAAAAAACAAACTTTGAGACGCTTTGTTTTGCCTTTACTCGCGGATTGAAAACACCTTTTAGTGAATTCATATGGAATGCCTTTCTTTCTGTGAAAGGGAATACATGTCACTTTAAATATATATATTGGCAGAAATAACTTAAACTGCACAAATCAATTATAAAAAGATGTGAAATGTAGCGTACATCCCAACCACATGTCAGCTAATAAGGGACTAAGTTCAGTGAGTAGACCATGGAGTCCTACAGTGTATTGTGACGTCAATCCTGGTCCCTAAAGACTGTTGAAACATAAGTTGTTACCAATAAATTAAAAGTAGGTGCACATACATCATGTGCGTATTAAAGAGAAATAGCCTATTGTGTTTGTTTTACAGAAGAAAGTCTTATCTTTAGAACCAATATTTATTGACACGAAATGATGATTGTTTAAAGGGATATGGGGTGTTTGATTTAGAGAAAACATCATTATTTTTAAGACCAATGTTTGTGGACGTAGAATGATAGATTATTCTAAATAAGGAAGGACAGTAGCCTTCTTTTCAAGAAATAAGCTTGTCACAGATATAAATTTAGTTATTTGTTGCTCNNTTCCATTACTCATCACATGCTTAATGTTTTGAGGAGATGAAGCTTTGGTTTATGTTTATTGATGAGACTGCATCGTTTAACAATAATTAAAGTTATTTTCGTTTGTATGTCATGCTGGTGTATTCCCTATTTCCCTTTAAAGACATAGCGACATGCATCAACGAAAGAGGTGGCTTCACTGAGAAGTTGACATCTTAAATCACAATCCGTGGGAATTGTGCTTCTACTTATTACCAATTTTATGATACGGCTTTTCAAAGTTTGATATCAATGCAAAACAGATGACTTGGTGTGTTTCGCAATATCGGTATTTCTTCAGTTAGACAGACACCTATTCTTTCTTAATTACTTAATAACTGGGTTGTACACTGCTAAGTGATATCCATACTTTGAAAGACGAAAATAACTGTTTCCAAAGTAAAGTCTTCTGGGCATATAAAATTCCCCTATTGTCCTTGAAGTAAAGATTATGTAAGCGAAGAACAATGGCATATCATATGAGTTCTTCCCTGGACGTCAGCAAGTTTCATATTTGGCTTTTATATCTGTTATTATTTCACTGTGTCAGGTTAGCATGTTTGACCCTTAAGGTATATCATCATTTTGTGTTGTGGCCCTACAGTTTCCTATAGAAACAGTGATAAATTATAGTGAATACGACATGAACATAACAGAAGCACGTATCGAGCGGAAGTTAACTATGTTGTATTTGATTAAAAATAAGGAAGAATAAAAAATGACGTGATTTTGCCAAGAGTGTTTGGACTGGCCGTCGTGCACGAGATTAGAAGTGCAGTAAACGCAAAACAATGTAACGATCGTGTGACATACGGGTGTAAGTTGGTAGGTCAACTGCGTTATATCAAGGGCAAAGGAAGTAAAGAGATTAAATAACATATTGTACATTGATAGGGCGTATAAGTGTACAAAAATTTAATATGTCTCAAGCATGGATGAACGTGGTACTTGGTTCACTAGGACAAATATGTACATAACAAGTACAAATATAGATGGCATTTACTTTGATACTGTAGTCATAAAGACGTAGCATCCAATGCAAAGGAAACACATAACCTCTCATTGTTAGTTTGGAGATGTGTAGGCCTATGTGCAATTGTTAATATGACCGCACTGAGTCCATCCTGCGTTGGTGCTTTAATTGTCCTACACATCTCGAGCAGGTCACTTCTCAAACGAATGCAACACATACATATCCAAGGCGTACAAGTTTTCCCTTGAATAGCACATTCTAATCTATGAGCATACACAAAACCATACACCACTGTTTTGTACGTACCCTATTTCGTCCGAACAGGATTCTGAATTTGTTTCACTTTTTATCTTCACACATATGTTTCCATGGCAACCCGTATTATATTAAAGTACAGGGGTCTTTGTATACCGTCTGTATGGCCGATGAATGCTTTATTGTGTTTCCATTTTTAAGTATAGACTGTCAATAGCTTTTGTAAAACTGAGTGTGTTGCTTATACCGCATAATCGATAGACCAGCAAGAACCTTAGTGAGTCTCACTTAGATTTATTACTCGTTCTTACGTGAAGTTTTTTTCAAGTTCACAGTACTTATAAATAAAAATCAATACAAAGATGGAAATTTGTAAAACAGGAAGTCAAAATACATTGCTTAAAGAGATTTGCGTAACACTTGTTTGAGGTTTGTAGCACACTTGAGTACTTCAAGCTGGGTGGATATACGCAAAATAAATATTAAACCAGTTGACAAGAGGCCCTTCATCCAAAAGACGTACGGCATGGTTTTAAGTTCAAATTGAATCTCTCAAAAATACAACATTGAACTGAATTTATGTACATTTTAAGGCAGTAACTTATCGCCCCAGACAGTTCCGATTCAAAGCTCCTCCCACAGCTCCTTCCATTGCTCCTCCTACAGACTTAGACTCCTCCTACAGTCTTAAAGTGCTCCACATGTGTAATCAAAACACTGGACACCTTTTAAAATTGGATACACTGTACCTAGTGTCTTACCATTTCTTATGAGACCCACAGTTGCACCGAAGTTGTGCAATCATGTGTAATCACAAAACACTGGACTAGTGGGTGCATGCCAATATATACAGCCCTTACAAAGGAGACATTGTTCTTTTTAGCGCCCTCAATAGTTCGTATGCTACATTGTGATTTTAAGGGAATTTTAAGGGAGGGGGGCTCCTGTTTGTCTTCACATGCTTTAATTATCATTTCAGAAACCCTNNTTCAAAATGCACACATGTGCGAGATCTGAACATCCTCGATGTTAGGGCGCTTAACTGCGGTATTTTGCAATATAACTGACTCTGCGTCTTTTGAAATTGCTATCGATCAAAGAGCAGAACGAATTGAGAATTTTGCGTACTCCTAACCGAAAATGTAGCTTATAGTGATGAGTGACTAGACTGCCTTTAAACAGTTACCCTAAGATCACCAGAATTACCAATCTAAAATTCAAAACCTTTTAAATTGGATACACTGGACCTAGAGTCTTAACATTTTGTATGAGATTCATAGTTGCACCAATGTTGTGAACAATCAAGCTGCTTGGACGTTCCATCCAAAAATGCACAGTGAGCGCTTGTTCACTTCACTTTGGTTAGCTAAACACAAGGATCTTCCATAGAAGGATGTGCAGGCAATGAAAAAAAAACTCAGATGAAAGTGTATTTGAATACATTACAATAATATGAAAATGAATACTCTATGACTTTGTGTTGAAAGTGCAGCGTCAGTGATTTTCGTCACCAATTGAAACACCACCATTCTACAATTAGAGGGGCACTCCTCTTGCAATGCAACGCAACGATCCAGCTGCCATCAATGTTATTTTTAAACGCAACCAATTCGGACCGCATACAAAACCATGAAGCAGTGTATTTATTCATGATCACTCGTTAAAGAAATGAATAAAGAAACTTATGTTGATAGTCTAAATACAGAATACCTTAATTTTACAATCCCCAAACCCATCGATCTCGATAAATAATTTTTGTGATGAAACTCGTCCAAAAATGTGCAATTTACATTTCAACAATGGGCTCCAGAATTGCTCTTAAAAACTTTTTTTTCGACAAAATACCTTGGGACACCCCGCTGCCCTCTGCAGTGTTGGATGTAGGATTACTGTTCAAAGTGTACATTCACTCCTGGTAGAATAAGGTATTAAATGGTTCAGATTGTTTCTTTCACTCTGTTTCTACCCATCTGAGGTGAATAACTTAAACTTTGATGTTCTCTACACATTCTATATTAGGTGGATAGAGGCAATGATGACAACGGTCGTCTGGTGGAAGAAATTGGACCGAGGGGGCGGCGTCGTCTCATCTTTGAATATCGAGGACGCCGTTTTGACGTAACTAAATTCTTTGACCTTAATCCCATAGTGCCGGACCCTCCACCGCCCTCCGTTGATCAACTTAAAGTCGACAATGTGGATTTGAAGGTCACCGAAAATCGTTTAGCCCATCGCACCGACAGGTATGAAGTCACTGATTTGATTCTGCGCAGAGGCCAAGAGTTCAGTGTAGCTCTGAAGCTAAACCGACCGTTCAAAGCCGGGGAGGACGTTATTACCGTTGAATTTAGGACAGGTACGTATGTGAGTAACTCATGTATGCTGATAGTATGTATTTTCATGGAATAAATCGTTGCTATAGCAATTCAATTCCTGATGGGCTACCTGAAACATAACATCTGTATGTTTATAAGCACCTAAACATCCATTCAAAAGCTTCAGCTTCTCCATCCTCATTTGCGGTTAGTCAGTTACTGGGAACAACGTAAGTTATGAAGAATACTTGGACTTGTAAATACATGTGGTTAGGGACTCGTCGAAGTGCGCAACTCCATTTCGAAATTTTCAGAATGTGAAGGAAATTGAATGACAAAGCCAACAGTTTCCTTACGTGAACCCTAAGTCAGTAATGATAATATTATTTTAAAGAAGGGTAGGTATTACACACATTACATACGCTTTTGCACTTTCTTTTTTCAAATCGGGTATATCTCCTTCAAAGATTTGGGACAAAAATTCTCTGCCAATGGGAAATTCAGTTGGAAAGTGCTCCAGTGAAGAGAAACAACAATTGCTTTATTTTTCTTAGGTTGACGTCCCCGAGATAATAGATGATAATAAATGAGCGTTTGCTTTATCACTCTCCCATAGTTTGTGCTGTAGTGCATGAAATGTTGATTGGTTAAAAGTCATCAACGTTTACCCAAACTCTTCACGCATCTCCCATTGGACACTCATTCACGTTCTCTCTATCTGGTAATTGTCAAGGATACGTTTCTCATTTAGACTTCTGACCCCTCTCTCCATTGTAGGAAACCATCCATTAATATCGAGAGGTACCCTCGTGCATGCCCAGGTCGTCGACAAATTTGAACCGCATCAATGGGGTTACAAGATCGAGAAGACAAGTGGCAACGACTTGCTGCTGAATGTCAAGAGCGCCGTCAACTGTTCTGTGGGAGAGTATCAGTTGGACGTTTTGACCCACGTTTTGAAGGATGGCAAGAAGGAAAAGGAGTACCGCAAGGAATTGGCCGCTAAGTTGTATTTCCTCTTCAACGCTTGGTGCAAGGATGACACGGTGTACATGGAGAGTGAAGAAGAGAAGGAGGAATACGTTCTCAGCGATGTCGGATACCTTTACTATGGGACGTCCCGATATCTAGGGAAGATGCACTGGAACTTTGGCCAATACGACGCTGATGTTTTCAAGTGCGTGCTGTACCTTTTGGAAAAGAACTTGGATGTAGAACACCGCAACAACTCCGTGGTTATGTGCCGTACCATGTCGGCTGCTGTGAATGTCCAGGATGATGGTGGCGTCCTACATGGCCGATGGGATGGTGAATACGATGACGGTGCAAAACCGACATCATGGCAAGGGAGTGTTGCCATATTGGAGCAGTACCTATCAACAAAAGAAGCGGTCAAGTACGGGCAGTGTTGGGTGTTCTCTGGAGTACTTACTACCGTGATGAGATGTCTTGGTATTCCCACCAGAAGCATCACAAATTTTTCCTCTGCTCACGACACCGACCGCAGTGTGACCATTGACGAGTGCGTCGACGAAAATGACGACATGATCGAGGAACTCAACTACGATTCTGTTTGGAACTTTCATGTTTGGAACGACTGCTGGATGTCACGGCCTGATCTCCCCGTTGGATTCGGTGGTTGGCAGGCTATTGATGCTACGCCACAGGAAACCAGTGAAGGTGAGTGACATAAACATCCATTGCGGACGGAATAAAAAAATATGTAGTTTATCAGCTAAATCTTACGTAAGAAACTATAAAGAGGGTAAACTGCCAATCATGAACTCAATAAATTAAAATTTGATGTTTAAATATATTCCTCACAAATGATCCATAGTACTGGTCCGTTTGATTCTCCCGAGGACCGCGAGGTTGTTGATCCAGTGAGAAGATAGAGGGGAGATAGCAGGAGAGTATGCATGTATTTAAAGTAACAATTTTACTACATTTCATTTATCACAAATGTTTGCATTCATTGTTCCCATTGGATCGTTTTTTCTCTTTTAGTACGACGTTATTAATATCTTTAAGTATGACCTTTGTTTCGGTAGGTATCTTCCAAACTGGCCCTGCCTCGCTCAATGCAATAAAACAAGGCCTCGTCTACCTTCCCTACGACGCTCCGTTTGTCTTTGCCGAAGTAAACGCTGATCGAGTTTACTGGCAGTGCGAAAGGAAGTACGGCGATTGGGATATGAAGAAGATCAGTACCACCACTTCCAGCATTGGAAAAAGCATATCAACCAAAGCGGTTGGAAGTAGTTTCCGTCATGACATCACAGACCAGTATAAGTACAGTGAATGTAAGAGACTACTATACTCGGTGTTCGTTCACCCCTTACCTTGATATCTGCTCTCCGGTCGGCAGTAGCCACTGATTGACAGTGAACACAATATACCTGGAGGGGTGCATCCAGACTTATGTCATTTGATGGATATTTCCCTTTTTATTCCATTACGAAGACGGAAGGAATGTATACAATGTTTATGCTTTATGTGTATGATGCTTTGCTGTAAATTCTCAATTTCTCAAGAATGTATCTTTGACTGATCTCATACTTGGTGTGTGGATTAGTCATGCACAGAAAATGACCAACTTTGATTTTTGTAGAGATCAAAGGTCATTCGAAGCCATTAGAGATCAAATTTCCAAACCCTGTAAACAATTTCTGCAGAAGTGCAACCTTGAATGATCTCATGTTTGGTACCGTAGTGTTCCTATTGTTTCGGCCGGCAAAGGTCACTTAAGGTCACCAGAGGTCACCAGGGGTTAAACTGTGAATGCCTTGTGAACGCAATATCTCAAGAGGGGTAACCGTGAATGATGTCATTCTTAGTGTGTAAGTTGGCCATAGTGAGGAGATCATCACTATGGACTATGGTGGAGGTTTAAGATCATTTAAGGTAACCGGCGGTCAAAATGTGAAAATCTTGTAAACAAGACTTCTCAAGAAATGAGCCCTTTACTCATCTCAAATTTGAGTGTGTGCGGTGGTCATACTGAGTAGAATATCCGCATTGACCTTGGTGTAGATCGAAGATCGTTTGAGGTCATTGGAGGTAAAACTGTGAAAACCTTATAAACGCTATACTGTATCTAAAGAAGTGTAAATGTCGGGAATCTTGTACCTAATTACTGAATTGTTCATACTGTGTTCATATTAGATTTATCTATTGTTTTTGGTGGAAGTCAGAGGACATTGGAAGTCACCAGAAGTCAAAGAGTCAAAATCATGTAAAATCTTAAAAAAAAAAAAAATCTCAAAAAGAGTTTATGAGGGATCTCATACTTGGCATGTCTATTGCAATAGTGCAATAGTCATGTGCAATAGTTGCGGTATATTGTTTCTGTCGAGGTCAAAGGGCATTTGAGATCAGAACAGTCGTAATCTTGTAAACCTTTATCTCAAGAAGGGTAACTGATAGGGTTCTCATACTTAGCATGAGTATTGTCATATCGACGGTGTGTTCTAGACACAACAAACGTATGGTAATTTGTGACCTGTGTCTCTTTGAAGGGATCGCATGTCCGTGATAGTATGAACGATTTTCTTTTGTTTCTTTTGCAAGTCTCCAGCGAGGAGAGAATCGCTGTTCGTCGAGCTATCCAATATGGCAGCAGACCCGAAATTGTTGAAGACGAAGTTACATCCACCGACGTTACTTGTGAACTTGTGAATAAAGATGTCTTAATGTTAGGTGATGATTTCACTATTGAAGTCAATTTGAAGAACAGCAGCGACGCCACCAGAACTGTGGATTTGACTGGTAACCTTCAAGTGTGTTACTACACAGGTAAGCAAATAGAAAGATTATACTTCATGCGGGATTGGTTTTGAAAATTCTTCAGCGTTTTTTTCATCGAGTGAATTTTGCTTGGGATAATATGTACAAAGGCCAAATAGAATAAATGATCGAGGATACAAAAAAGGTATTAAACTATTGAGCGAAGGCAGAATTTACGGCATTCCTAAACCACATTTAGATTCAAATTCCAATTTATCAGCGAAAGTAGGCGCAATTTTTCTTTTTCGTTTATTCATGTATTACAAGGCACAAGCCATTCTTTTTTCACATATAATTACTTTACAGAAATACTCCAAATGTACGTTCTTTGGTGTTAAAGATGAAACCATAGATCACCTTTTCTAGAAATTCAAGTATACCTCGAACATTATTTTAGACACTGAGCAGACACTTCTATGAAGCCTGTTTTTCTGTTTCTGAAAACCGAACTTTGTTGTTGGTTATGAAGTGATCCTCATAATACCTCTATAACTTTCTAATATGCATGCAAACAATTTGATGTTGCAACAGACACTGACAAAACTTCATCCGTCAATGAGTATATGCATGAATGCCCTGTAGCGAGTGATTGTAAATTGGAAGAGAAATTATTGGTTAGAAAGAAAAAAGATTCCACACATAAAAGAAAAATCTTTTTCTTAAAAAATAAAATTCATGATGTCAACCACACAAAAAGACTACTTTCAGATCGAAGATAGTATATTGCAACCGTTACATTTTCCTATGATTGCTATTAACGTGAAATATATGAACTTGGCATTTAAAACTCGCATATCTCATTATTGTTTTTTGTCTGTCAGTGCACTTCATCCCCTTTTTTATTTTAATATAAAGTAATTCAATTTTATCGTTAGGTGTCCGTGCTGGACTGATCAAAAAAGAAAGACAAACACTCTTTCTATCAGCTGGGGAAACCAAGACAGCACAGATCAAAGTTACAGTCTCTGAATATTTGGACAAGTTGGTCGAACAGTCTCAATTTAAAGTCTTCATCCTCGGAAAAGTAAAGGTAAATCTCAGTCCTCATTTATAAAGATCGACCACACCCATGGACTATTCTGTAAATTTCTGTGCAAATGTGGTGGATAGATTCAAGTTGAACCTATCCACATTCAGTTATTTGGATAACATGGGTTTAATGAGAACGCTCCTTTATTATTCAAGGTGGCTACATATACGCGATGTTTCGTCTCTAGAGTTACTAGATGACTAAAGAATTCAAACAACTAGTACATCCAGGGACAAAAAGAAGTTCTTTCTTACCATTCAGCAAAAATAAATTTGTTTCATTACTTTAGTATTTCTAACCAGGACTATAGTTAATTTACATTTTGCCGATAAATGAATAGGATGTGCATACTCATTATATCCTAAGTACCTCTACCGATATTGATACCGTTTAAATCATTTTCCTATTTTTTTATGGACGAATTTGGTTTAAATATAAATACTCTTATTTCAGTAAATACAAGCAAACGAACACTGAACAGAATGACACATTCAAAATTGTAAACAAAGCCTCATGTTTGGTGTCTTTTTCTCTTGATTCTTAGGAAACCAATCAAGTTCTTGCTGATCAGGACGACTTTCGTCTAGAAACACCCGACCTGGAAGTGAAATTAACATCAACAGGAGCCATCCGAGTTGGACAGGCATTTAAAGTCTCACTGAGCTTTAAAAATCCACTCAACAAAAAGATAACAGGGTGTCTGTTCATGACCGAAGGACCTGGTCTTGCCAAGGCGAATGTAGAGAAATTTAGGTGAATAATCTTCTCTCGTCAATACGCAGAAAGTGACGGATCAGGGTTTATAAAAAAGTGGGACAATGGGATGATTGTTGACCTGTGTATGAAAACAATGTCAAAATGATATGGAAGTGACATTTATGTGACTTTCAATGATTTTAATGTTATTTTTCATTACTTACTCAGAGGTATCATCGTCAATGTATTGAGGCATAGTTACGCCATTCGCAATATGCTGATACTATTGACTTTATCATCTCATCCAGTGGAATTATAAATGTTCACCGTAACCTTACCCATATCTAGATAAATTCCATCGACTATGATGTGCACATTATTAGCAATCAACGTGATGACATCCTGTGATTTAGATTTGTTTCTGATAAAGACCCAATAATTACCCTAGTTGAGTAATTTACATGATGTTTGATGTTTTTGTTTTATATTCATCTGCAGGGATATCAACCCTAAGGAAGTCATTCACCATGAAGTGAGCTTGACCCCTCGCAACCCTGGAAAACGGTCCGTTCTCGCTGAATTCGATTGTGACCAGTTTGAGAATGTTCTTGGAGAATTAGCTGTCGATGTCAAGGCTTAAATCTTCGTCTGTTATTCTTGTTTTATATTTCTCTCTTCTCTTGGCCTTAAGAGAGCAAGAGAGCAATACAAGCATTTTTTTTTTTTTACAGTCATTCGGAATTTAGCTAGCTAACTAATAAGTAGAGAATATTCATTGCTTAGTTTGATTGTAATCAGTTTGAAAATGTTCTGGTAGAGTTAGCGGTCGATGTTAAAGCTGTAGTGATTTTTTATTTCATCTTCTTTGGTCTTAAAGCAAATCTGAAATCAAGATTTAGTTGGGGAGGTAGACTTATCTAAAGCTTTGTAACGAATTAGTAGAAACGATGCGTTTTCCGCGAGTTCCGTTGTGATCAGTTGGAGAATGTTCTGCAAGAACTATGCGGTCGATGCTAAAGCTTAAACATTCATCTGTTATTTGGATTTTGTATTTCTTCTTCTCACTGCAAACAATGCAAAGCAGATTTAGTTGTAGATTTAAGGCAACCAAGAGCTTGGTAAGTTATAAGCGGAAACGATCCATTCAGGATTGATTTTGATCTGTTTGAGAATGTTCTGAAAGAGCAAAAAGTATATATTAAAGGTTAATATTTCTGAGGATTCTAAATTTTTATTCTCTGGCATTCAAGCGAGTTCTGCAAAGCAGATTTGGTTTAAATGGGTAGTACCTCTCGGTACCCATTCTTCTTGATTTTTAGTGTGATCAGTTGCAGAATGTTGTGAAAGAAATTGTCTAGAAGTGAACGTTAAAGTTTTGAACAATTTTTTTTTTTCTGAGGTGATTTCTCATTTTGTCTTGTGTTAAAGCGAAGTCTGCAAAGTAATTTTTGTTGAAGATTTAGAGCAATCGACATTTCGGTAACTAATAAGTATGTGCTTCTCTTTACAACAAAGAATCATTTTTCAAGAATGTTTAGATTTTGCCTGTTATTTATCTTATATCTTGCTTTTGTTGTAAGGATTTCAACGAAACGTCACACAGGAATATTTTTTTGAAAAGAGGTTAGACGAGAATAAGTCAGTTCTATTACTTTCAATTAACAAGCAAACCAAGTTGCCTAAAGAAAACAAAATGAGCCCAATGAGTTACGTGAAGATAAAACGTATAGTAACTTAAATTAGAGTGAAGCCGTCTTAACCTCTGTTGCCACGGTCTCGGGTATTTGCTAACATTGTCACAATACCAATGGTATTGGTTCTCCGCTGTTACATACATTCATCTTCAGAATGTCACACTTGTCACAGTAGATTCTCGATTAACAATCTTTCACATCTTATACATGCACAAAAACTGGTAAGTTGTTTTCTAGTTCACAACAAAGTTGTACTTTTGACGGTGTCGTTTAGACTCTCCGCAAGCAGTTGTTTCATGACGGTAGCCCGGTCGACTTCATTTTACCGTTTACAGTAATTGATCACTTCGAATTTAAACAGACTTTCTCTGATATTTAATTCTGTAGTATCCTTTTGATAAATGGGAAGTGTTTTAAGTGTTAAGATTACGGTTTATAGATTTATTTCGAGGACTGTAACTTCCTTAAAACTTGTTAATAGACTGCAGCGGTATTTTCGTTATTCCTAATGTCCGTTTTTTTATGCCTTGATAAGGCCACAGCGTGCCTTAGTAGTTGCTAAATCCTCTCCACATGATATTGAATCCCGAAGACTTGCATTCTGGGTAATTGAAACAGTTACTTTAATGTACTGTATACTTAAAGTACTCACTCTTTGTGTTTGTCTTTGTATAAATAGTCGGAGACTAAAAAAAAGAATAAAACTACTCTTTAAAATTAACCAAAGTATATATACTTTTATTTCATCATTTGCGTCGAGTGTTTATGTTAACAGCATCTCTCAAAATACAAAATATTAAACTTTTTTTTGTTAATTTGTAACTTACCTAACATGACACGTCTACATATTTCGTTCATAGAAATAATTTACTTTTAAACAAAGAGTTACCCTTCAATATAAGAAAATAGCCTGCGTCTTGAAATAAAATTTGTCCACTCTAAAATTTACTGTTATTACTTCTAACAATATGATGAAATTTTATACTACCATGTCGATGGAGTTCTACCTCTATGTTGACGGTATCTCTAAGAACTACTATGGAGAATTCAAGACCTTTTGCAACAAAACCCCCTTCCAAGCTCTGAAAGCGACATTTGACAGTTGTTTCTTTTTGATGTGTTATCGATGATCTGGATACCATGGCGTACAATTCATCAGGTAGAGAACCTGTTAGGATATATTTTCCTGTTCCGTCGTTACCGCGTGACTCCTCTGTACTTGTCCTCTTGTTACTTGCAATTGTCAGATGTAGCTAGGACTTTTAAAAGTACGTCTTCTGTCATTTTCATGCAACTTGCATCCATCAAATTGCAGACGAGAACGCCGATGACTGACTGATAATCAGAGTAGGTACTGTTTTATATCACTGGTTGATATTCGGGGGAGGAGGATACTATCTGTTTGTCTAGCATGCATCACTAGAGAAGCAGAGTAGAACGCCAGTGACTGACTGATATTTGAAGGAGACACTCTTTTGGTCGCATTCATAAATTTAAGGACAAGAGTAGACCTTTTGATGATTGTTTGATATTCGGTGGAGGTTCGACATTTTTATTGCCTTGGAGGTAGTTTTCCTTTTGATGCTTTGTTACCGCTTGATTTAATGGAGGCATCTCCTATTGCATCACGCTGTGGTTGTACCCCATAGAAAACAACGTTACTTTTACCTTCTCCATTCCCAGATATGACACTCGCCTGTTTTTCAATCCCTGAGGGATTGTATGGGGTGCTGATAATCCCAGAATGGCTAACATTTTCCTGACCGTATGTTCCTCTAGTTCTCGGAGTATACGTTCTCTCATATTGGTTCGCATCCTCCATATCGTAGTTCGACGTCGCTCCTTTGATTGCTTTGATGTCGTCGTCATCTTCTTCTAGCGCACGTTTAATTTGAGATGACTTCGCACCATATGGATCGGTCGGTGGAACATCAACGAACTGGTATGACTCATAGTCCTCCGGGGTGTACTTTATGTTTGACGATGATACACCATAGGGTGTCGTCATCGACGGATTGGCAAAATTATGGGACTCGTATCTTGGTGGATCTTCGTTTTGGTTCACACCATTTGCTGAAAGGATAGCAGCGCTATAGGGATTACCAGCAATTGCAAAATAGTCACTGTCCGAGCCTGTCACTGACTTGTCATGATGTACGTACGATGCAGAGGTCGCATAGAGGGTAGGGTTAGTATATTCATTATTGGCAGCACTTATACTAGGTATGGCCTCTGATTCTTGGCGATCGGGCTTGTTCGTTCGGCGCTTTCTCCACGCCAAAAGGACAAACATTGCCAAAAGTATGATTAACACTACTAATGCGACTAATATGTAATACCATGGGAACTGAATATTATGTGAATCATCGGAGGTAAATTTATTGTTATCCTGTTCATCCCTTCCAGGGTTCACCCTCGTCGTCGGTGGTATATTTGGTGGCCGTGGCGATGACAGGGAGACGGTGAATGGTCTACCCAAGTGTCTAGCGGACATTGATGCAAAATTGGAAATGGGGCTGACGAGGCCATCGTTGTCCACAGCTGTCAGGGCAAATACGTAACTAAAGTCACCTAATACAAAAAAGGGGAAAAGCAAAACTGACGATTTGAGTTGAGAGAATGCTGTTGAAGAATATGTCGTTGTTAACAAATAACAAATAGACATGAAGTTATGATACTTCAGTTATTGGAACTAGTATATAACACTGAACACTGATAAACAGTGATGACGGGGGATGAATATTGACTGTAGCAAACAAGCCAATGGCATGATCTTACACAAGGTAAATTTAACTGATCAGGATGAAAAATTGCATTGCAAGTCAGGAAAGTAACGATTTTTATTTATTTTCTTATACATATTGCCTGAGCTTCTAATTTCCATGTAGCGTTGCTGTAAACTGATCTATTATTCAACACCCTACTTGGCCTACTTCACATTAAGAAAAATAGCGACTTCACTGAATTCGTTTTTCTGAAATAGTTTTTTTTTTTGTTTCAAGAAAGTTTAGGTTGCAGCATAGGTTGCAAGAGAAGAGACTTAAGTAAATAATTTAAAATATTTCTTCTTTACCTGTCGCTGACGGTAAAGTCAGACTCAATCTTTCTTGTCTTCTTGATGTTTGAGGTTGTTCGATTCCATTGGAGAAATACACTTCATCTGAAGAAGGTATCTCTCCTATTACTGGCGTTGATGTGTACATCTTCTGGAGTTCACTGAATGACTTCGAATAATGCACTTCGTAAGCTGAGGCTAAATATGTAATGATAAAATATAGAGCAGTTAGGCAACAGTAAGTATTGATTATTAAATTGAATGTAACGGATTTGATACATCAATCGACCATCAACCTTAATCTACTGCTTCCAGAGCCACAGATGGAAACAGACTCTAAGACCATTTTCTCAACGTCATTCATTTGTCATCGTACCAAATGAACACGTAATTATTCTTTAGACCGAAAACTAGTTAAGCAGTGTTGTTTAACTAAATATCTACACCATCTCTGCCTCTAGCTAATGACGAGACGCTTTTTGGCAAAATAGGAGACATTGCATATGGTATGGTGCGCTAGAGAATGACTTCGGTTATGTGTTTTTAATTAATATTTCGCTCGGTCCGTCTACTAGGTTAAGATCAAAGGGTATTGACTGTGCTCCCGCGAAACGTGACAAGGGGAAATGTTTACGTTTTGGATTAAAACTTCCAGAATTAAGACACTAAAAGTAGTTAATTTGTTATCAGATTTGTGTCGATAATGTAGCTTATATTTTATTGAAACTTTTTATGTAGGCCTCCTTGCAAATACTTATTTGAAAAACTAATTTTTACAGTTTATCAACTGATTCACACCATGGCACTTTGTATATATGATACTGCTAAAGTAAAATTATGGTACAACATATTGAAAAGATACAACTAAGCTGCGGTCACATTAACGTGCGCAAATTGATAAACATGCCACTAACAGATAATTTACCTACAAGTGACTTGTGTATGTCATTTTGCACAAACTACGCACCTCTGCCGTCCATTAGATCAGCTCCAGGGGCGGTAAACACCAAGTCAGCAGTGCGACGAGCTAGGTCAATATTTTCAATTCGTAGATCAGTTACTTTAGTCGGCCCATACATGGCTGGAATGTTTATTTCTGTAATAAAAGAATAGCGTCCATGATTTTTCTTGTAAGACATTAAATGTTTCATGTTTACAGACAGTAATTAATGTACATTAAGCATAAACATGCCGTGTTACTTGTTAAGTAGTGTGTTCTTGTGCTTCCACCACATACATACCATGTATTAAATTCAGTAGTCGTTGTGCTTGGAGGATTTAGAAAATATTGTAAATGTTACACTTTTTATTTCGTTTTTATCTACTTGTTGAAAATAAAAGCAAATTGTGTTCTTCCTTCTAAGAATAACAGTCATGTACTCACGACGACAAGCATTTTCATTCACGCATTTAAAGCTTCCTGCGTCGACAACTCGTTGAAACGCTCCTGTTTCTAAATCCGAGATGACACTTCTTCGTGTTATGACGTCGTCATGTTGGGCACTTTCAGCCAAGCATTCACTACTAAGTATCTTGGTGCTTTCATCTTCACCTGTCACGAGAACCTTCATGGGAATATAAGATAACGTAAAGTGTATGATATCGTAGGAGCTGAACAATTTAACAAAATTTAGATCTACATGTCTTTTTTATATGTGGACGTGTGCATATATGTAAATCAACATAGACAAAGATCATAAATGTGATTCTGTTTTTAATTTAATTTTTACTAAGAGTGACGAAATTCGCTAAGACGGTTAGCTTATTAAGCATTCAAAAGAAAAATAGCCTACAATGCAATTATTTGTTTATTTTCGTGTACAAAGCGTATGGACAAAGAAGGTGACTTTGCCTAACGTTGGAATGGTTCATCATGCCATATATCCAGACAAGTCGTCCATTATTTAAACGTTTTCAACTTCAAATTGTTGAATGCGGAATTGCTTATCAAAGTAGCAAAAGAGGATACGATCACTTAGAATATAATTCATGCAATGAATCAACAGCTTCAATAGGATGACCATGTTCAGTTGATCATTATTACCTTAGCTCCGTATCGACCAGTTCCGCTAATCTTCGTGTAAAACGCTGAATAGATGCCGTCGTTCGCTCTGATATCTGCTCCGACACCGTCGTCATACAATCTCTGGACTACTTGTGTCTGGTTCAGACTGATGAAAGCTTCAACCGTTGCTCCAACCACGGGAATATAACCTAACAAAATAAAGACGAACATTTATGGACATTTCAGAACTACTTAGCGACTTGCGAATTTACACTTTAATATCAAGCACGTTCTAAAAGTTAATCGAGAGCATACGTATTAGTGCTTCTTTCATTTTTTCAAGTTACAATTTAATGATTTAATTGAAAGGTTCTGATTATCAGCCTTTTGCTTCTTCACTATTCATATCTGACACTTTTCTGTATGCATAATTACATGGATCTTTAAAGTCATTTTATTACTGACAATTGAAGGAGTCCTTCAGTGAAAGAGAATAATTTTACATTGCAAGCAATTCAAACATCATGCCAATGTCTTGTTTCTAATTCAAGAATGTCTTTAGTTAGAGATTTCTCTGGTCAATAAAGATTTCCAATTGTCTTAAAGGTGGAAAGTGTGGTAAAAAAGTGGCAAATTAATGCAAGCAGTCTTTGTTTTTCTTTACAATTGAAGTCATCTTACCTTGAAGTTTGATATTACAAAAATGTAGATTGGGTATTGCAGATTTACGTAAAAATATTACACAAATTAAGGTCCCATTTCTTCAACTGTTGTAATGTTCATTTTAAAACAGCAACGAAATAGGAAGGATATTCACGTAGCTGTGCCTGGCTGACATTATAATTTCCCGACTAGGCAATGCACAAGTTTGAAATAAATATCTTTTAAAACTTCCGGACCAAACATGCTATGAAATACGGTTTTTGCCAATAAAAAGAGAAAACATGTTCCCTTTTTTTTTAAATGGAGTATAAAGTGTCTTCAGGAGTTAATGCTTTTAAGGGCTTACAGGGAACTTTCTCTGGGTAATGTAGTATTCGTTTCAGGAAATTACATTCTGCCAGATAAAAAAATCACTTATTTGTGACTCAAGGATAGTTTGTTCACTCAAACTTCTCAATATTCAAATAATGGGTGTTCCATTACCCATGTTATAATAATGTTATGAAGAAATGAATCTATTGCTGATTGGTGAGACTTCATGGGTTTACAGTGATTAAGTGTATTTTCTTTGTATGCCATGTTAGGGCATTTCAGCATTTCTGTTTACGCCATAGGTGGTATTTTATTGTCATAGATGAGATATACCATGCCGTCTTAGCTTCTGTAACATCCACTGAAATATAGTACCTTTTGTAACTGTGACGTAAAGAGTCTGTACATCTGGAGGTACCATTGATCCAATTCCCCATTGGGCATCAACTCTTATAGGAGGAGAGCTGGCAGAAACTCCACCATCAACCACGATGCTAACTTGTTTCCCTCTTGTATCTCTGTTAGTTATCGTCAACGTCCAAATTCCAACCTATTGACACCAAAAGGAGATGAGAAAACCATCAATATTTTTATGCAAGTACATGGTTGTGAGGAAATAAGCATGTGAATGTATGTTAAAAGTTGAACAATTCAACAGTTGTACGTACAGTTGTCATCTGTGTTGTCATTTTATTTGTTAAATGTAGCACCAGATTTTGTGTAGATCGTACCGATCAAGTTTAGCCACATGTTTCTCCTTGATAAAATCATCAAATTGAAAAGTTATTCTATAGAACAATGACAATCTTAGTTCAGTTTCACATAATTGAGCTTTACTGTACCAAACATGTTAATGTCAAGTCATCTAGTAGAATAATTCTTTATTCATTTTTTTTTTAGAAGAAGAAGAAGAAGAAGGAGCAGTGTAAATTCAACCTTCATTCTGTCATTGGAGTAGTTTGCACATCTTCTTACCATGGCTTTATGCGGCAGTACATACTTTATGTAACCTAAAAGGTAGGTTTTGAAGGCAGTATCATTGAAAATTTCATATCTTGTATGTTCTATGATCTTAGAATACATACCTAAAGGAGGGCTGGGAGGAGTTAAAACACGGAAAAAATGGTTTGTACTTTTGAAAGGGCAGCACGTTAAAAAAAAATAAAATAATTTCACCGTGAAGGCAAATGAGATATCATCATTGATAATGTGGATCAAAAATCTCTATATACAGAGTTATTTGCTTTGTTGCTCAACAGATGATCCATAGTGCATCAAAGCTTACCATAATATTTTGCCTAAGTACTTATCAAAGCTTACCGTAGGATTACTCGCTTTAATTGTAAATAGTCTGAAATTCTCTACTTCTGAACCCGTGTTTGCAGCTATCAATGTTTGACCATTTGGTGAACTGACGGAGACTGAGATTGATTCAGGGGCGTTAGTTCCCACGAGAAAGATAATATTGTCCTCGACAGAACCGTCCACCATCACCTCATAAGATGCGGAAGATTGTTCACGAAGCATGTCAGATTTACTGTATATCTCAGTGTTCCTACGTACTGAAAACATAAACAAAAAGAACATAGAAATCGTTAATGAAAGAAAACATGTAAAAGGTAAGTAATACATTCATGCTCATTGAATTTTTTTTCTTTTTGCCGGTATTTTTTTTTCTTTTTGCCGGTATTTAAGCATATTTAGTGGTAGATATTAGCCTTTCATGCAGAAATTATATTTTTTATTGAAAGGACCTTTCGTGCTGACCTGACCTGTATAGGCCTACCTCCTTCACATGATGGAAACTAACAAAATAGTCCCCCGGCACGATCTCATTTGGACGACATGATAACATAAGCTAACCCAAGATAATATAACATAGGTTATCGTAACACAACATACAATAACAACAAAATACTACATGTATCGTAAACGTGATCGGACCCAGCCGTCGAAGTTACTTCCATTGTATGGTGACAAACAGTGAAATTACCGTTTTGCCGTTACGTGGTGGTGCTTAATACATGAAAAGGTGTTTTTTTTTATCAGTGGTGGAAACCAAAGAATTACAATACTCGTTTCACTTCACTGCACTTGTAACCCAACAGTTTGGTCACAATGCAGTATCACCAGAGAGAGACAGGGAGAGAGGTGGAGCTGCAATTTGTTACAGCTGGCTGGTATCACCTAGCGACGGCACCTTTTGTAGTCACAGAAGTACGTTCAAATGCACCTTTTAGAGACAATTTATCACTTGAGCACCATATAGCACAATGCAGTTGACGTAACGTAACTACATAATATAGCAGCATTTCCAAAAATATCAAGCTTGAAGGAAAAACTGGAGAATGACTAATGCTGGCAAAACTGCATCAGTTGCAAAAAAAAAACACAATGAGAAGTAAAATCAGCAAAAAGAAAAAAAAGAACAAACCACACAAGGAACGACTACAGAAGATTTCAGAAGTAAAGATTTACAATGACTCATTGAGAATTTTACGTATGTATAGAGTAAGGTTTTTTCAGGTTTTTGTCTTTTTACATTTACGAAGAAATCTAATTCTTAAAAAGAAAGATTTTTTTCTTTCACACACGTACTCTATACTGTAATTGTCAGAAGGTGCTTGTAAGAAATCCTTCATACGGGGCACATATTAAGAACGTTGTTTTATTCTAAAAAGGTTTATTGTAAGACGAGTTAGTTGAAAGACTCTATTTTTTTTTAATTGCAGTAATGTCAAACAATAGCTTTATGAAGATTTTTAACTCGACTTTTAAAGTCATCTTTAGGAGAAAATTTGATGCATTTGAGACTGAACCCAGGTGTCAATGACCTCTCAGGTCTCATACAGCATGCAGTGTATACGCCTTCGATGAAAATATAAATAAAAAAATTGTATAAGAAATAACAAATCAAAAATGTCGCCAGTTTTTTTTTGGGGGGGAGGGGGACTCCTGGTCGAATTTAAAGGGAAATAGTGAGTTGTCAAACGATCACTCAATATCATCATATATCTTCAAAAGCCTCCGAAAAACATTACGTAATAAGCTATGAAAGTAGGTGCATCATTTCATATTTCTTTTGTTCAAATTTGTGGTGAACAAATTATTCATGAGCAGTAAATTCCAGTAAATTTCTTTCTGTGAGAAACTTACTACTTGAAGAGAAGGCTGCCGTCCTTCCTCATTTTAAAATAATTGACTCATACTTCGTTTACAAAGATTTATTTAAAATGTACGATTTTTATCGATCTGAAAAACAAACACCATATTTCCCTTCAAGGAATGTATTTAGGTTGAAATCGTGTTATTACATTTACAGACGCTTTTTAAGCAATGATTTCTTCAAGGCGTTTTCTATGTGGAACAGAAAAATGTATACAATGTGTACGTTATGTTACTTTATTGTTAGTTTGGCTTGATAGACACTGCGTTTCAATGTTATAAACTTGATTGCATCGTATTTTGTGCTCTAAAGTTCAGAATAAAGAGATATGATCAAAACCAAAAGACAGTGGTAATATCATGTGCATGTAATTGCTTACGTGTATCGTCGAAGCCTAGTTGGGAGAATACGTCGAAGAGGGCCGTGGAGAAGTCCGAGTGATGAAAGTGTCTTCCTCGGGTGCGATTGGCGAGCATTTCAAGGTCCTCATCGACTTCCGGTCCAACAGCTACTGTGTGTATTGTATTCTGAGACAACTGTAACATAAAAAGATCAACAAAAAAGTCACAAAGCAACATCTTCAGCCGAGAGAATTTCTCCACCACTATAGTTCCATCTTTTTTTTAAAACTTCCTCCATTTGTTTATATTGTACAATGTGTCAGTCTGCTAGATTTGCAGATCATAAACAGAGTCCAATGTCATCCATGCGTTTACGAATATCTGATTTAACATTCATCTGGTTAAGAGCGTGGACTGGGAGGACATGTGTATATTTCCGAGACCCAATGGGGCACGACGTGCTTAATAGCCGAAAACACGAGAACGTAAGAGCTGTGTACACAATAAGAGCTTCTACATATCCCCTTGCGTCTGACCAATAATTCTTTGCTAGTTCGTATTGTGCTATGAACTTAAATATGCTCCCAATAACGTGACTAGATCACTCCAAGTAATTTGATGTGTATTTGTGTTCCGCAGTGTGAGTGTGACGGGGTTCAGAATGTTAATACTGGCTTGTATTTGCTTTTATATGGAGGATACACTTATGCTGTCAGGTCAACACAAAGATGTCCTTTATTGAAACGTTGCTGTGATTCGCCAGCTCCTAACCATCTTTTTAAATGATGATTTGATTGGTCACAACATTCTGTGTCACCGTTGTAGTGGTGTAGACTTGTGTGCATAATATTACTCACTTCCTTCGAATCCATCCTCAAAATGTCTTTTATTTTTGGAGTTGCTGTTTCTTTTCCGTCTGAAATAACGATCATTTGCCCACCAGTTGCTCTGCCGTTAATGTCGTCTGCAAGAACCCGAAACCCTCTTCGGACACCTAGGACAGGAGACAAGAGTCACTCCATTTACATTAGAGGGCAATCTACGAAATTTTCGTATTTCATCGCCAACATGCACATTGATTTTAATACAAGTCCTGCACATAGGACTTTGTAATAGTTTACAAAACTTTAAGTTAAATAGTTCTCAAGATATTCTTTTTTTTTTCTAAAAAATCAGCAAATTTCATTCTCTTTACTGCAAAAGTGATATACCTGGAGTATTTCATTCTTAGGTAAGTTTTTACAAAATTTTGCATAAAATGCTCAAATACTTCTCAAGATATGCTGGAAATAGCAATTTTGGGGCAAGATTGACTTTGTTTCTAAAAATCAGCAAATTTGACTCCATTTACCATTACAGTAATATTATGTTGAACAATGTGGTCTCAGGTAAGTATACTTTCAAAGCTGTAAGTTAATTCATCTAATAGTTCTCAAGATAATTTGGGGCAAAATTGGCTTTTCTTTCTAAAAAATCAGCAAATTTCACTCTCTTTACTACAAAAGTGATATACCTTGAAATTCTTCATTCTCAGGTAACTTATAAAATTTTGCATTAAATACTCAAATAATTCT
>VJOZ01000068.1:0-11749 GCA_009801055.1 Stichopus horrens | reverse complement strand
TCTGATATGGATGCTCTACGACCATACTCCATAGAACACCCAAAACACGTAACTTCCATTAGGCTATCAGTAGGTTGTGAAGCCATAGTACGCCATATTGCTTTCCATGTTAATGTAACACCGTTACATATAGACATGACGGTGAAGTTGTTCTCAGTAAGAAACATGCTGACATTTTTCACATGTACATTAAGACTTTGGAACCTCGTTCCCCCCTCTGAGCACTGTGATCAATGGCATATTACATCAACAGAGATTCACCATGAGGCACTTCATCATATTAAATTGAGGAAGCCACATTTAATGGTTCATCACTCTTGCGATAACTGAAAGCGTGGCTTCAATATAGAAGGCACGACATAATTCTCTTTAATTTCCTTTTCTATGGTCCAATTTCATTTCTATGGTTGAGAAATCTGTGGCAGGCAATTCAGTCAAAGTTCCTATAAAGCTTACATGTTAAATTTCAAACAAAGTCTCACGGTGTCTGCCTCCACGAACATGAAGTGCTCGAGCATTAACTGCATCCTCAATATGATAACATGTATAAGATTGTGACAAAGTACAAACATAGACACAGTTGATACTACTAGCATCTAATATTCTTACCTCATATCCGATGGGGGATTTCTTGCTTTTGGAAAACCTTTCAATTTCCAGCCAATCACACTTCATTGCCAAAGCATCAATCTTTAGGAACCAGAACCTGGAGAGACACAAAATGAAAGCAACTTAAGTAAAGCTTAAACTGCAATTTATGCAGAATTTAACAAATCTACTTTTCATCAGTCATATATCTAAAAAGAAAAACACAGAAAAAATGATGTAAAATAACAACGTTTAAAAAAAATTCACTTTTCAAACCCCGCATCAACATGTGATCCATAGTTACCCCTGGGAAACAAGAACAATTCAATTATGTCAATGGTTGTCATGCAAAGGATTTATGATTGCTTCAATTATGGTGAATACCATTATGCAGTCACCAGGTGCTGTTATCATGTAATTCAGCAAGGAACTGTGGACACCTATTAGTCACAAAAGAAAGAACTGTTCTAATCCTGTCATGCAACTTAAGGATGCAGCAATGATACAATTCAGCTGGGTGCTGTGGGCATGTGATCCACCCACAAGGAAAAGAACTGCTCCTATACAATCATACAATCACTGGGTGCGGGTATGATATGATTCAGGTAGATATTGTGGTCACCTGAGTCACAAAGGAAACTATTCCTATGATGTCACACAACTACTGGATGCAGCTATGATAAAATTAAGGTATTACAGGCACCTGAGTCACAAAGAACAAAGCTCCTACAACATTGTAAACCATTGTACGCTGAACACATAACTGAATAATGCAGCTATGCTCTAATTCAATTATTGTGGGCATAAAAAAAAAATGACTGCTCCTCTTGTTTTGTCAGGAAGGCAGCACCTTTACGTGAAAGGACGTTTACATTTATCTATATACCAATGACTAAAGCTGCATCAGAACCTCCTAATTCAACAGAAATTGACAAACTAGAAAAAAACTATCTGGAACGAGCGCTGAAAAGGATCTATAAATGTTGAGGATTTTTCTCCAAACTGGATCAGTTTTGGCCACTGAAGAGTAGATTATGTTCACAGGTTCCTTTTCTTTCTACAGAAATCCGCATTCAAGTATCATGTAAGATGATGGCTGATGCTTCATGATGCCATATGCATAAAATTCTTTGCTATTATGTACACATTCACAACACTCTTTTAACATATGGACGGTATTTTATAAAGAACTCCAAAGCTGTCCAAGTTCTCCAACAGAACATACCCCCCATTGAGGTGTAAAGTGTTCCGCACGTCACAAGTAGAGAGGGGAAAATATCGATATTAACCTTTTACACAACTTCTTTTTATTCTTGTAATGTTCTTCACTATTATATGCATTTTGTGTCACTATTAACTTTTAGTCATTAACTTGTCATTCCCTTGTTTAAAAGGATGTAATCTAAATATTACATTTTCCGAGGCAATATGAGTTACAAATTTTCAAGTTGAAATGAATTCATGTATCAGCATCTGGAAACTGACATCACAATTGATCCTTGTGAGAGCTCTATGTTCCCCTCTGATTTCACTTACTTCAACTGATTGTCTTGTTTTTCACTGATTGTCACCTGCTCACACGGAGTGGCAATTACGAATACACTAAATGGCTAATTGTTTGCAATGATTGTCACTTGCTTCCACTGATTGCCATATCTACTTGGATTGATTGCTTTTGCTCACATTGATTGGAAATTGCAAATGCACTCATCTTGCTTGTAAATTGATTGTCACTTGCTTCCAATGATCACAACTTGGCTCGCAATGGTGGTCACTTGATAACAATGATTGCCACTTGCTTATCTAGGAACAACACAAACAGTACCATCTATATATAAATTTGAGGATATGGGAACTCAACAAAAACTGGCTTATTCATGGACTGTGATGTCACATCCTTCTGCATGTTGTCATCAAATCTCATAACATGTTTGTATAATATCTTAGACCATTCTTTGGCCTTTAAAAGAATCATATCACATGGTTTCAACTTTCAAAATTTCATGCTTACTAATCAATGACAAAAGACCTATAAACACCTTCATAAAGTGGGCAATATCAATACTTACCTTTTATCAGGAATTCTGAAATCTTTCCTGATGGATTCTGCTAACTTTGGTAAACCAGACACGATCAGCTTGTGAGCTGTGTCGTGTACAGACAGACCTACAAATTCAACGTTATGTTTCTCTTCAATCTGCTGCTGACAGTCTAGTAACTTTCTCTGTTCATCCGTACACTTTAAGAAAAAAAAAAGGAATGTTCAAAAAGACATCATGACAACTAAAAGACAGAAAAATTGTTTGATTCCATAGAGAAGTTCCGTTAAACAATCATAAAAGTGGGATAATCGCACCATGGCAACACTGTCAAGTTTTAACATCAACATTAACAACTGGGATGGGAAAACATAATCCTTTAAATGGTAGATTGATGTTGTCACTCTTACTCACCCTTGCTGCAAATTCATTCCTGGCTCGTGTGTAATTCTCCTGAGCTGACCGAAGGTAATCTTGTTTCTTCACAAGGGTCTGAAAACAGTTAGAAAAAATGAGGGTTGGCTTTGTCATTTTTTGTAATTTTGCATTTGCCACATTAATATGCGAATGATGAAAAGTCGAACACAATTTTGTGAATTCAGTCCAAACAATTGCTCTGCCTGGACAAAGCACCTTCACATGAAGTCTGCAAACTATTGTATACTGTAAATTATGGCACCTGCTACTATATTCCTCAGAACCTTGCTTCAAAACCAGGGGTATTAGTACCCATGGAGGCACCAGTTAATGCCACAGGAGGTACCTGTGAGACAATTGTAAAAATAGAATGCTATATAATAGTCAAACGTGGGAAGGGGGAGGGGCCTATTCTACCATAAGTATGGGAGAACGGTTTAACATCTAAAACTAGTTAGATGCAGAATTTGGGTATGCCATCCAACCCCATTGTAAAATGTTTATGACAATAAATCATATGTTGGTTCTTCATCTTTCTTATGGTAGACAAAAGAGCATCTGGAGACAGCATTACACATAAAGAGTATGGGGAATCCAAATGGTAGGGGAACAACTGTTTAAGAGGGTATAATAGTTAATTTAATAATCAGTGAACAAACAGGTCCATGACAAGTGCAGGGTTGAGCTTCTTACACAGGTAAACTGAAGTTTGGGCATTAAATGTAAATGCTCTAAAGGTGTGCATATTTGTTAATGCTTTCACAATGCACATGTAATGACACAATGATTTTCATGCTGTGTATAGTTTTGCTTTTGCAATGTGAATGTAAAGGTAGTGAAATTGCAAAGTGTATGTACAATGGGTATTCAAAGATACCAGAAACTGCATTACAGCATTACCTCCAAAAGTAACACATCTTCAGGATGGCAGCTTTGGATTTGGATGAGAGATCAATCTCTTTTAATGATGTGTGCACCAAGTTCAAAAGCTCTGTTACTACACAAAACAACTTCTTAAATGATTACTACATAAAGTGCACATAAGTGATATTCCAAAGGGAATGTAAACAAAGATTTAAACATTCATGTTCTGTGTAATTACTTAAAGGCCTACAGGTCAAACTGGACAAAATACGGAAAGATTTGCAGATTATACAAAAAGGCAATAAATTTACTTTGTCAATGCTGAACAGAATCCCCTGACTAATTTGCTGTCAGACACATTGTAGGGGAGGGGCGGTCAGGAATAATGTGGGGAGGACAGCACAGTGGGGAGAGAACATGACAACTGATTTATCACTTTATGCATGAAGGTTAGCATGCCATAACTTATCGACTTTACCGACTGCTCGTAGCTATTTCTGACGTGACAGGCAGCCATCTCTTGGAAGTTGTCGTTTTGGTAATGTATGTCCAGCAGTGTCTGGGGGTTCTCTTGCCTGCAGTATTGGATGTAAAGGTTCTGTGCTTCTGGGTAATTGGTCAACGTCATCAAGAATTCCTGCATCTTCATTTCCTTTGTGAGGGTGATTAAAACCGTGTGAACTGCACCGAACGACAAAAGCGAAGAAAAAACATGATAAAGTTTAAAAAAAAAGAAGATAATATATAAAAGCTTTATTTATTGTGCAAGTGGTCTAAAAAAGGGACATAGATTACAGATAAACAGACCAAAGGGGATGGGTTTACTGCTGGTATTACAGTGACATGAGAATGAATGTTAACTGATCATCAAAATGGAATTTGAACCAGTGACTACAGGAAGATACCAATCACTTCATACAAACCTAATCCCTACCCTTGGTATGGGATACATATTTATCATATATTTCTCAGATTTTTCCAACTTGTCAAAATTTCCAATAAAATATGTTTTATTAATTATTCAGATTCATTTTCTTCCTATAACAAGATCTCAGAAATGTCTTCATGAATTACACACTAGATAGAGAATTCAAATTCATGTTGGAAACATCAAACAAACAACGACCTGGGACGGCACTTGGATGATTCACTTTTGGAGTGATGACTTCTTGATTACTATAGATGGAAAATGAGATGGCAATGAAAGAAACTGAATCAAAGGCACCCACCGAGGTCCGTATCTCCGCTCTCGATGGACTTCCTCAGAGCTGCTTCTGTGTTTTTCATTGTCAGCAACAGCGGTACTTGTTCAGATGCCCTGGGCTCATAATCCAGTAACTGAAATGAGGCAGTAACAGGGAAAAAAAAAAGACATGAAATGATCCCATAGCCTCCTATTGGATGGCTGGTGGAATTGAATATGTCTTCATGGCTAGCCTTGTCAACAGTTTTCTAAGTCCAATTATGAAATTTGAAATAACATTCTTCTAAAACTAAACCTTCACTTTCATTGCAGATTTGTGGTAGTTTCTTTTCCAGCGTAGATAGAGACCAGCGGTAGAATTAAGACCTCACAGGGAAGCATGATGTGTTATACATTTCTGCCAGGGTTGGTTGTCAGTGATTGTACCAAGAACAATGAACAATTAAAGAAGACAAAAATTAAAGTCCATTCTGCCTCGAATCAAAAGGAAATAAATGGAAACAAATAAAAAAAAGTACATATTTACATGAAACACTATAGGATAACTGTACATGAATAACAATTCCAAATACATTGAAAGCTTCAAAGTCCTTACTTTTACAGCCAGTTCATTTCTAGAAACCTCCGATGCCTTCTTAGCTATCTCTGAGTATGAGATGCTGGGTGCATCACCAAGCTTTCTCTTTATACTTGCTGCAATCTCATCATCACTCTTCTTCTTAAGATCCACCTGTGTGATTAAATCAGGGAGACATTTACAAACATTCACTGTGAACATGTCATAAAAGAACAAAGGAAAGGAGAGCAAAATTTCAAAGATGGAGAAAGCAGTGTTTGCCACCATCTCTTCAAAACAAACCAAAAAATCACTATCAAAGAAAATAGGATGCACTTTCATGCTGGGTCTAGAAAGTGGGTCTGACTCCAGAAAGTGGGTCTGACTCCAGACAGTGGGTCTGGCTCCAGAAAGTGGGTCTGGCCCGATACTCTACAGTCGAAATGTGCTTTAAATACTGATGAGATTCTCCGTTTCCAACCCAGAGTCACAGGAGAATCAGGCGACAAACCAGGGCCTCAATTTTTTATCTTGTGAATGCAGATTGCTATTGGCTGCACAAATCTATTAATGTTCATTGCTTCCTCCATTGTTATAACAGGTTAACTGTCAAAGTGCAATACTGGTGTCAAATGTAAGATGGTCGTCAGGGAGAATTGATAAGAATGGTCAGGTTGGTGACACACATGTGATCAGTAAGAGGTATAAACTGTCTAACCACAAAATTTGCATACTGCATCTTTCAGACCACACAAGAAGCAAACAGATATTGCCTACATGTGACAGGTCAAACCTTTAAATTTTGTTCAAGAAATAATCAATCTGTTTTTCTTGATTTCAGGATTCTACATAGTTAATACATATAAGTTGCTCCTACACTTGTTTTATTTCATACATGGATGTGCTACCTACCAGTTGCATCTCAAAGAGTCACTAGCTATTTTCTCTTTGTTCCCCCCGCCCCCTTTCATTATGACTTTTTTCATCTTACTTGTTTGCAGAAAATCTCAGTGTCATGAAATGCAAAAAAATACTCCAAATGAAGCAATGTGGATGATGTTACAGATACCTGGTAACATGCCCAGTGAGTCAAGATCCTACTCTCACTATCTGAAAGCTTCAGGTATTTGCTTATGTTCATGGCAAGTTCCCACTGCCTCCTTCTTATTAATCTAAAGATGAGAGAACCAAAGGTACAGGTAATCAATAAATATAAATAAGAAAAGAAAATGCATGTCTAACTACAGTGAAGGATTCAGAACCTTTACCTTACTCCTCGAACGCTTGTTTTCTGCTGTTTATGCAATGAACTTTGGAACTAGAGGTAGGAAAAGATGGGTCTGATTCTTGGTTCTCATAGGCATTTTGAGAGTGAAGTTACTTGCTCAGACATTGTTGGTGCTTGGAAAATACAACACTTTGGCTGATGTCCATCTGAATCTGTCTATCAGGTTACCCCCCAACTGTTGAGACTTTGCTCATTTTAACATATCAAAGCCCAATGTGTGGTTTGAAATATTCTGTCAAAGGCATTTAGGTAATAAACTTGACATTTTCAGAGAAAATTTGCGCACACATCTTTGAATTCCTTTTGCTTCACCTTTATGTGAAATTGGAAATTCTGGTTGCTGTGACACACTAGTTTTTCAGCTTTGAATGGACTCTACCAAGAACCCTAGCAAATACATTATTCTGTCTCAGAGACATTGTTTTTTTTTTTTAATTTCTTTGGGGTCAAATGAAAACTCAATTGGCATGATGACAGCAGCTTTGAGATAATGATGACAAAGAACCATCTCTTTGTTATTCTGAAACATAAACTTATGTCCCAACCAGGCAAAATCTGCATGCACACAAAATCGATGGTATGATGTGGCCAAACTGTTATGAAACATTGTATATACCTGTCAATAAGCACTTCTACAGTTAACCTCTTCAGTCTGAAAGCCCAGGTTAAGGATTGTAAGTTAAGCTGAAACTAACTCCAATATAATTGATGTATATGAACCATCTATTTGTTTAAAGTATGCAGGAAGAAATATTTACCTGTCATACAAACCTGCATAGCAATCTGTATATTACATCTTGTTACTAAAATAAAGGTTAGCGAATGTTAACTTAAAAAAGAGACCAATCATTCAATTTTTGTGTAAAGGAGAAAAACTGATGTTGTAACGATGCACACAAGTTAGAGTCAGACCTCTTCTGAAGAACTTCTCTTGGCAAGAACCTGCAAATATTTAAAGGATACTGAGCTAGCGTGAGTGGTATTCCCACAGTGAAGTCACCAACTGCATTCCTTACTCTCAGGATCTGACACATTTCTTCAAACTGAGATGGGTTAGAATTAGTCAGAAAACACCTCCCAAAGGAAGCAGCCTAAACAAATAAAGAAAGTAAGAAAGCTGAATCAATAAAATTGATACTGTCGGTGGAAAAACGGGGTGCATTATTTATCGGTGTAATTCTCCTTCTAAATCAGTTCATGTTTGTATCTCCTGATGTTCCTAATTCCATCACAATGTCTATCACGTCATGAAATACATCCAATGGAATATATCAACACTGACAGATGCAGCAGTTTTTAATCTCACATTCATTTACTTTGATGACAAAGATGAGCAAGGTGTTGGACATTAGCAAGACTATTCCTTCTGAAGAATCAGTTTATACCTCAAAATACTATGGATGTAGTCTTAGGCAAGAGATTGCATGGACTGTCAGAGGAAAAGAAAGATTTTCAGAATTCTGTTTCCTGCTTTCGAGGTATAAACACTGGATACAGCAGACAATGCTTTGGAAACAAAACACACAATCAATGGCTCTGTACACAAATATTAACAGAAAGGCACTCCTAGAATATGTAGGTAGGTTTCAAAGCCACCATAAACGAACAAATCGTTTTTAAGATTGTCTCATAACTAGTGAGGACATTCAATGGTCTAGGTAGGGAGCTACCTGCACAAGACCTGTGCAGGTTGTGAAAGGAACATTATTAAGAGTCCCCTTTGAAGCTCTTGTACAATAATTTGGTGTTTCATTTGAAGTAACAAGGATGCATTGTTTTGAGAGAGATAAGAACAAGAGAACTTTAAAGAATGATTATGCTATGCTATGGTACCAGTCAAGTGTATTTAATTTTATCTATTTCTTTACAATGAATGTCACTCAAGAAAAAAAAAATGTGCAAATCTAGTAACATTTAGTCTATCTTATTTCAGTCCTGGAGAGAGAATGACTTCATACGAAAAGTTCAAACATTTTTACCCTAAGAAGAGACTTTTGTGTGTTTGGCTCAAATTCTTCTCCTGCTGCTTGGAGACACTGATTCACAGCATTGGGCAAGTCATCATGAATCATACGTATGTACTCATCTGCCTTCTGGCTCTTTTTCTGGAAACATAAAAAAAACACAGAACAAATGAAGTACCTTTGTAATCGGCTATCTAAAAGAATGCTGGTTGTCTTCTGCTGACTTCTACCAAGTCTCTACTACACAATCTTAATTTATGATGGTTTCAATTTGCTGATAATTTTAAGCACAAGTTTCACAAAGATGTGATTAGTAAAAACAAGCAACAGTGCCTGAATACAACAATCACTGGGTTTCCTGATACTTTTGTGAGTCTGGAAAGCATATGCGGAAAAGGTCCAATCATGAAAATTAGAAGCTGAATGCAGAAAAAACAATGGTTTGCAGAAGTATTACCATGTGAATATTGAAATAAGAAATTCAGCACTGAAAAAAAAAGTGGTGTTTACAGTGAACATATTCAAATGCATCAAAGTTAAAAGTCTGCACGGCCTCACCTGGAACTCTCTTGAGGCTTCGAACAGAAGAGCACCGCTGGCCATGGAAGCAACTCTAAATATGTTGGCTACATTCACTTTCATAAAAAAAAAAGAAACATCAAGATTACATGTTTTTTTGTATAAATAAACAGCTTCGTTAAAGTACAATGCAAAATCAGTTGGGATACTTACGACAGCATAACTGTACATTTGGCATGCCAAACATGTTGTGGGATCAAATCTAGTTACTACATCAGGAATGTCTGGCTAAAACACCACCTTAAACAGTATGAAATCCACATCCAATCAAGTCTATTTAGTCACAAAGGACCTACTGCAGAGAACAAGTGCATTCAATGAATAAACTTGGTTTTAGTATTTATGTTAAAGACTTACATTAAAATCAAATCTTGTAAAAACAGTTCCACTAATTTTGCTCTAATTTTTATTCTTTCAGCTACTATTTGATGGATGGCAAATATGGTAAGCAATGACTAAATGGATTCCAACTTCAGCCAAAGTCATTGAGTGGTACAGTCCTGTCTACTTTCTTACTAAGTAACTCAATCAGTTAATGTACATGTATCTACGGTTATGATACAAAATTTCATTCACTTTTGACTGTTTACTAAAAGTTCTGAAAATAGACTGGCTGCTTTTCGGTAGTGGTTTATTCTTCAGATGGTGGTTACATTGCAAAGGTCTCCCAAGCTATAAATTTGTAACTTGCATTTGCAAACTGTGCTTTTCAGGATAACAAATTACATAAATTATCACACAAGCAAGTTGCAATTCATTTTTTTTTTTTTTAGCATTCATTTTTGACCCAGACAATGTGGTTAATTCCCCCTCCTGCGACCGAAGGAACGGTCTTTGCATGCTGTTTACTCAGGTCTCCATCACTGCAGTCAGTTGCGTAAAACTTCCCATTTGCACCTGTTTTGCCCAAAAACATTTCCACATGCATGTACCAATCAATAGAATGCTTCCATGAAATGCTACCAACCACTTCACTACCGACACTCTGAAGATATACAATATATAGGAATACTGTTTTGATGATGAAATTCACGTTTGATCTATATTTGAACCGCAATTTCAGGTACATTACAGACATGTGTAATTGATATCACAGTTAAAATCTACATAAGACTGACGACTTACATATTTTGACCTGATTTCCATCAGATTTCAGGTAGGCATCAAAACAGACCTATTTTCATAGTATATAATATGCCAAACATTATGTTGAGAAAATCTCGATGGTGTCACGTCGGTTGGTCTTGTGTATGTATATGATGCTATGTGGCATACAGCGTAACACACAGGCAAGGTGATTGTACTCTCATTGTGCTTTTTTTTTCTTCCATACGATTGATCGGATTCCAATTTTGTTCGCATTGCTCGCACAAATTTATTATCGTCAATGACTACCTCCTTATCAAACAGAATGTGAGGATATAAGAGTATGGATGAAATCCATGCGCTCACCATGCAACATCTGCATGTGAAAACTAAAATTGTTAATTCTTATAAGAAACGTGATTGGAACTGACACATGGTGAACACTCTCAAAATGAGCACAGGAGATTATTAAATCCATAACTTATTACTTACCTGGCACCTCTTGGAGAAATTCTTGTATATCAGGCTGCAATATTCTTAAACCATCCATTTCTGGTACTAAATAGGCATCCAGATCAAGATTATATGTGCAGCAACATTGGTTAAAGACATTTAATTTTACAGGCAAAGATAATTTTATCTGTAACTCTGGCATGCCCAAGGAGGGATGGAGGGGTTTTCACATCATTCCCAGCCCCCTCTCCCTTTATATCCTTACATTGAAAAGTAGAACACACCAGTGGTAAAGAAAGGAGTAAAAATGAGCAGATGTGAATCACAAAGGTTTGATATTTAGAACACTTTACAGAAAGGTTTCATAAAAAAACTTGTTTTATTACTGGCTATGAGTTTACTCATAGTCAGTATTGTTATAGGTAGAGTTTCAAATTCGTGCTGAAAGTGACGTCATCAATATCTTTGTCGCGCAAAATAGAACCCCCTGTATAAATTTCAGTGCCAGTTTTAAGTTCATTGCTCGCTAAAAATTATGAAGACGAAAACGAGATTTGATCTAGACATTTGGAAGTAATACGACCGAGAAATTTTAGATTTAGTTTTGCTTCCCTTTGTAAGTTATTGTTCACAGCTACCAAACCTTCAACGCTCACGCATGCCATACCAGTGCTAGCCTACGTAGCAGCTCTATATGTTATGTAGTTCTAC
>VJOZ01000054.1:7058-26734 GCA_009801055.1 Stichopus horrens | reverse complement strand
AACTCAGTGAGCCTCTTTAAGTAAGTGATTTAGATCAGTCCATTCTGACTCAGCTTGTAGGAGACCCCCAAGTTGGATGATCATTAGTTCAAGCTGCAATGTTTGTGTTATCTTAAACAAATGGAAGAACCATTGCCTTCTGACTATAGGCCTATATGTCAACCACACTTCATTTTCTGCTAGTCATTAGCCACACTTAACAGTTGACTTCCACCACATTGAATTTAGTATTGTGCTTTTGAATGTGTTTGGTTGTTCATAAAGATTTGAGGAACAAGAGTTGAGTAGGGGTGTGAGTGCTTTTAGGGTTGACCCTTCAAGTTAAGTCCATTATTTAGTAGAACTGGCACAGTGTTCATTGCTTTCATAATTTGAAGTTTGCTAATTAAGCATGTATTGTATGATTTGCCATTGGTGAAAGTGGGTTACCAGTGCATTATCGTATTGCACTGAGTAATTGAGTATACTCATTTGAGAGGGCAGTATTCCACAACTGTACTGTACTTATTAAATTTGGACTAGATTTCAGAAAGTGTAAATCTGAAATGCTGCCACCAATTGTCCCAATTCAATTTTAGTGCAATAGTGCCCTCTTTTTGTACTTCTTTGAATGGTGTTTCTGTGTGAGTATCTTTTGTACTGCTTTCAGTAATTTATATATAATTAAAAGATAAACATTTGCTAACAGGCAAAGATGTTAAAGCTTACCACTAGAATGATAAATGTTTAAAAAAAAAATAAAAGGTTAGGTCACTGATATCTAAGGAAAAGATGTGTTGTTACACCTGGTTTATTTGTCAATAATATCTCTCATTGTAGACATAGGCCTAGATAGATTGACCCTGAGTTAGCATGGTCATGGTGCCTCAGAGATGTTCCTTCACTGTGACATGATTTTTTGCATGCTAGTGACAATGAGGCATAGAGAGGATGATGGATAACATGAGGAGCGAGGGTATCAAGCATCTCTCATATGAAGGAAATCTCTTAGCCTGAGGAAGGTTGCATAGGCCATCGTTAGTTTGTAGGTACTCATGCTACAGTCTGGAAGTGCTGCTTATGTATCAGTGAATGCTACCTGATTGGTCGATGAGTTTGCTGTAAGTGTCACATGATTACCTTTCTCATTCGAGCATCGTAGATTCAGAAACTGAGTTTGAGTGCAGCAAACTGCATGTTTGCAGCTGTCTTTTTCTCTGTGCATGTAGTATAAGGAAACAGCAATTGTTTCAAAATTGTTCATAGAGTATATTGATTTATGATCTAGAAAGAATCCTGTCCCCCTATTGAGGCAGTTGTACTAATTGAAACGCGGTTGGTCATTCTATATCTTTCGTGAGGTCAGCCCTTTTTTATTAGCTCTCTAAAAAGGTCACTATTTGACAGGTACCCTTCTCATGTAGCGATGAAACATCGCTAGCGAGTGTGTGTATGCTACTTTGGTGTCATTACAGTATTTATTCACTGCACAGGAGTTTTTAATGAGAGTAAATGTGAAAGCAGTAATGATTGCAGAGAATTGTCAAGGGGAGACTGATATTATGTGAGATGGAATATTATCAAAGACAATCATTCACCTTTAAGCTATGAGAGAATTTTAAAACCAGCATTCACTTATATCAAGTCAATTTAATGTGACTGAATACGGATGAGCGAGCGCCGAGGTCTTTGATTTCGTTGTGACGATGGGATTTATACAGCAATGTATTTTGATGATACCAGAGTAGTGTGTCTAATTTATATTGCATTATATTGCTACGTTTATCACACTCCTGATGTGCTCTTCAACACACCTCGTAATTTTTGTCTTTACAGATAAATTATATCGTCTAGTAAAAATGCAAGATTTTGGGTATTGCATTATTTACGACTTTCTCTCCCGGTTTTACTTCCCATTATATTTGAAGTGATAGAATCATTATAAATTGATCTATGTTTATTATGGATTGACTCAGGTATGTTCAACTGAAGCAGCAATTTCTAACATGTTCAGTCAGACCATATATCATGTCACCATGTTCAATGTTATTTCTGCCTGATCGTGCTTATACTCGTCCTCTCCTGTGAGTCTTAATATTACCTTCAATAAGGTTTTCATTGATTGTATGACACATTGGAAAGTTGAGAACTGTAAGCCTTGGCTGGAAATGCGCCAGTTTTACTTTACACCTCAGGTCTCAACATAGCAAATGCACTCCCATCTACTGTGCCAAGGATACTGGTAATCTTTTTAACACTTACTCTGATGCTATCCGGACTATTCTAGATTACACCCCCCCTCCCTTTCCCATTGTGCCGTTTTTGTGGGCTAGGGGTGTGGATGTTCAGAAAAATCACTATCTGCGGTTATCACTATATTTTAAACCTTTGTCCGGTTTATTCTGCTTACAGTCTGCTAGTGCAATGCATTTTCAGCAAGTTCACTGCCACTGTATCTTACTATAAAGCATCTTTTGTAGACAAATTCCTGAGTTGCCGGTGTCTAACCTTCTGACATAAAGTACAAAAAACTATAAAAGACAATTAGAAAGGATATTTCAAGGCCTATCAGGAGTAGTGTGTGCTACACTGATAGAGTTTTATTTCAATATTCAGTATCTCAAGCCTTCATACATCAAAATGTCTGCCTCTTCTGACCCTCAGAGAGAAAGCCCACACAGCTTGTTAATCTGCATCGTTTCTATTTATCCCAGTGATTCTTTTCTCCGCTTTGACAAATCACGTCTTCAGTATGTAGAACTGTTTGTTACTTTCATCCGGTCAGGTTTTCTTTGTATCATGAAGGTGCTGAATCTGTCAGGGTGTATGATGAATCTCTCCCTGTAACTCACGGCTCAAGTCACTGGAAAGAAACAAACATGACCGTCGAATTCATTGATTGTCCGCAAAGTTTGTTATCCACGTCAACACCTTCCAAGATCAGTTATAACTTTCGCAAAGAACGGTCATGTATTCTGCTGGTCAGTCTTTGTGGTTACCTTGACGATATTCTCTGCCTGTCTCACCACCGACAAGGGGTTGATTCCCTAGGAGACGCATCCACCTCAGCATCTCGCACGTGGAAGCTCTTTGTTAGTGCACAAAACCTCATCATTATTGATGGTGGGAAATAACTCATTTAAATGTTTAAACAGGTCCTCTCCGATTTCTGTGCTAAAAGCACTTGTAAATTAAAGGCAATCTTAAGGGGCAATCAATCAGTGGAATCTGTGACCCATTCTCTGTGATGATTGTATGGATTGGTCTCAAACCGACCTCTCCTCTCCCCTAAACAACGGGCAACAAGAGTGACGTTAGATGTTGGAAAATATCGGTTCAGGTGCGCCGAGTGTAAAGAGGGGATCGGTTGAAGGTATAGGAGGCAAATGGCAAATAATTGCTCATTCAGTCCATTGGATCAAATAATCAATGACAATTCATTAAAAACTGTATATCAAGACTAAAGGCAATGCTATATTTAGACTTTTGACAGTACACTGAAGGAGGTTATGTTAATTTGAGCAGAGGAGTGATTAAGGGTTGAAGGTATATACAAATAGTTTACCATTTGGAGGAAAATGGACACAAAAAAAAATTGTGGAAACTATGGTGCAATGTAAGAAACATATAAAACTGAGACAGAAAAAAACAAAACTTAGTTATTTGAACATTTGAAAGTGCTCAAATGTATTAGTAATTTTACTATTTCCAATCATTTTTTAAGGAATTTCATGTCACTTAGGTGGAATCCAACACTATATAACCCCATTGAAAATGTAAAAACCAGAATAGTAAGGGTGTATTTTCCATTACAGTATATTTCATAATGCATGTCAAGGCTAAGTAATTTACGCCGCATATCCGTATCTTGAAAGTGTATTGACCTCTGAGGTTTTTTAAAATCAAATTTGCCGGATGTGAGCGTCGTTGATCCATCACACGTGATGCAAATTTTGGTTGGCTGGATTGATAAACATTCAATAACATTTCAAAATATTGTCATGTAGAACAACTTTTCAACAGGGATCTATCTTTGGTCTTTCCCTCTCTGTGAATCAGTTCGATCCTCTTGTATCTGTTCTCTATTTTGGAGAGTGCAGCTCTTTTGTTGGCAATGGGACTGGGGGGTGATATCATTGACAATAATTAAAGCAGCCGTCTCTTCTGGCACTTCCAACTCCATCGTGATGTGACCGTCCTTTGCGCTCAATACGCAGTTATTTCCGAGACAACCTCAAAGTTATAAGGCATGTTTATTGCTCTTATGTCTCATTCTTGAGAGTATTAAGTTAATACAGTCAAGTTTTACCCTCTGTACTATTACAAGTAGAGTGTTATTGTGAAATTCATTTTTGATTCCGTGCCTAAGGCAGGCAAGGCATCAATGCCATGGCGATGGTGTGCGTGTGTGTGTATATGTGATGCCTTGTCTTCTAAACATGATATCTCAAGAAGGGAACTCTGCTCGGACTTCAAAGTTGGTGTGTTTGGTAGTCCATCATGAGTAGATGATTCCTGTTGGTTTTCATGGAGATCAAACATCATTTTAGGTCACCAGAGCTTAAAGTATGAAAACCTATTAAGGGAGATATCTCAGCAACTGAATATTGCTCGAACTTCAAACTCATACCATTGGTAGCACCTCATGAGTAGATGATGTCTGTCATTTTTTTATGGAGATCAAAGATCATGTGACGTCAATAGAGGCCATAGTGGGAAAACCTTGGAAACACAGTATCTCGAGAAAGGAAAGGTACTTGAACTTCAAAGTTGGTGTGTTGGTAGTTCACGTTGAGTACACAATCCCTATTGTTTATCATAGAGGTCAAAGGTCATTTGAGGTCTCTGGAGCTTGAAGTGTTAAAACTTTTTAAGAAAGATATTTCAGCAACTAAATTCAGGTAGAACTTTAAAGTGTCAATGCTGTTAGCACTTGATGAGCAGCTGATGTCTATATTTGAATTGTCCCATGGGAGACTTATCATCACTTTAATGTGACATGAAATGAATGTAGTAGGTTCTTTCAAAAGATATGTCCTGGATTCAAAAGCCCAACATGTTATACTAGGAGAGTTTTGCATGTCCTGAATGTGAACATATGAAGAGATTACAGTAAATCACTCCTATTAGGAAAATAATGCTCATTTATTTCCAATTGAAATTTGCCAAAATGTAGATCTGTTTCATAGCAGAGGTCACTGCTAGATAGACTTTGGTCTCATTCTCTTTCAATTTGTGAAACATTTTCTACAGTATGCCATTTTCTATGCCAAGAAACCACTTAACTATCTCCTATCACTTTTTCTAAGCCTTCAGAGAATATCCCTGTTGCCAGAAACTCCCTGTCAAGTTTTTCAAAGTACTTTATTGTTTTAGTCTGCTCCCTAGGAGGGCTTAGTTGACTTGCACAATCTCAGGTCTGTAACCAATTTGGTGTCATGAGCTTTCCATCAACTGGTGAATTACCTCCTTCATGAACACAATGTCACACCAGTGCTGAGTTAGTGACATTACTTATTCATATTAGCACTTGGTAACATCAAACCCATGAGTGATACAGAATGTGGTTGTCATTCTTGCATTTCGCTTTTCATTTTGATATGGTTCCTTCCCTTCTACACTGGGTTGCTTTTGTTTGTAACTGTGTGTTTATGAAAAAATGAGATATCGGCAAGGAATCACAAAGTCATTTGACTCCCTGGTTCATGGAGGTCAAAAGTCATCTGAGGTCACCAGAGTGTAAAGTATGAAAACCAGTCAAAAAGACATATCTCAGTAATAGAATGTTGCTGGAATTTAAAGGTGTTATCATTGGTAGCACATAATAAGTAGATAATGTCTGTCATTTTTTTATGGATGGCAAAGATCATGTGAGGTCAATAGAAGACATAGTTTTAAGGCCATGTAAATGCACTATCTCAAGAAGGTAAAGGTGCTTGAATCTCAAAAGTCATCTGAGGTCACCAGAGCTTAAAGTATGAAAACCAGTCAGACATATCTCAGCAATGGAATGTTGCTGGAACTTCAAGATATTATTGTTGGTAGCACTTGCAGTAAGAAGTAGATAATGTCTGTGATTTCTTATGGAGGTCAAAGGTCATGTGAGGTCAATCAAAAACATAGCTTTAAGACTATGTAGACACAGAATCTCAAGGAGGGAAAGGTACTTGAACTTCAATACTGTGTTGGTAGTCCACTTCAAGTAGATGACATCTATCATTTTAATGGAGGCTAAAGGTCATCCAAGGACACCAGAGGTTAAAGTATGACAACATGATCTCTCAGCAACTACATGTAACTAGCACTTCGAACTTTCAAAATTGGTTGCAGTTGATGAGTAGCTGATCTATATTTTAACTGCGTATGAGAGACTGAGAAAATCATGTTTTCATATACTCAAATATTAAAATCACAGAGTTAATGATATTATAGATGTGTATTTATAGCAAAGACTGACAGTTGTGGACCTTCTTTTTTAACAATTGTGTAATATTTTGGGGAAGTCAATTATCACATTTTGTCATTACTGAAATGTAATACAATGGATCATTCACATCTGCCCAGGCTCCCCCTTGCTCCATACCAAGAAGTAGATGGTAAATGGCAGAATTTTATGACAGGTAGAGGGAGGGACTAGACATACAGTAAGTGGCAGGGAGAATTGAAGCTGTCTCGGGTGATGAGTTTTTGTCTTCAATATCAAATAATTTCCTTTGATCAAAATTTTGCTACCCTGCTGAAGTGGTTTTTGGGCTAACCCTAAACTGTTCATTTTATGGAGATTACAGTAATACACACAGGACAATTCTTACAAGAGTAAAGGAAGATCACGAACACTTACAACTGCTGCTTACAGTATGTCTGAAACCTAAATTTACAGAAACTGGAAAGTTGAAAACTTTCAAAAAAGAAAAAAAAATGGAGGAATCTGGGAATTTAAGAGAGGAATTTTCCCCTTTGTGATGCAGAAAATCGGGAAGGGGGTATACAATTTTCACTGAGTTGAAAACTATTTATCATTACTATGAAAAACAAGCAAAAAAACAAACACCAGGGTAAGAAAACAAAGAAACAATTGATATTTTACAAATAGTAACATTAACAGTAGCTCTTGATCATTNNCTGTTCCATAAAAATATCAATATTATCGGTATTTTGAGGTTGGTATATCAATATTTTTATTGTAGAATACTGACCCACTTTTAAGTATGTGTGGTGTTCAACATCAATGTTTTAAATGCCATCTCCCAACAGTCATACTGTAGCTATTAACTTGATAATTTCAGATTTATTGCTTCTGGAGAAACGTGTGACATCCTAGAGGCAGCCTTCAGGCGATATCAAAGTATAATATTCTATGGGAATCCAGACGCAGCACACCTACCAAAGAAGAAGGCCAGCAAAAGCAGTAGTTCATCAAAGCATCACTCATCTCATACCCTAGGGATCATCACAGTCACTGTGAAGAAGTGTGAAGATTATCCATCACTTGAGAGTGATGAATCTTGTAAGACATTTAATGTCACACATGTAGTACAGCTCAGAATAAAGTGGACATTAATTATGTCAGGTGTCAGATTTCTATTGTTTCAGTTCTTACAGTAGTTGAATGGATATTGAAGATACGCAGCTTTTAATACTGCTGTTTTGTGTGGACCACAAAAACACTCTAAAGATTATACTGTTATGAAGAGTAACGGTGAGCCCAAAAAAGTCTAATGCAAATCTCTAACGATAAAGGCAACTAATGTCCATGGCATTCTGGGATGTGCTGTAAACTGGCACAAGAGCAGTAATCAGGGCTGGGAACATCTCTGAATGCCTTCTCTTTCATGTAAATTACAAGATATTCTTTTGCCAATATTTCCAGTATGCTTAGGGTACATTTAGGGTGGAGATAAAGCTTGGTGGTTAGGGTGTCTGTCTTGCAGTCAAAAGGTCCCCGGATCAAATCATGGTGGAACTACTTGAAAAATTTCTGGGGATTCAATTTTGACTTGTTCAGTAAAGCTGTTTACAGTGGTGCTGAGGGGGGTTTTGGATTCCTGTGGTCTGATTAAGGTCTTGTCTGCTTCAGGTTGCTTGGCACAGCTAATGGGCTGCTGAGCTCGGTAGGTTCTCCACCAGCCAGCCTTGCGGTAGGTTCTCCCTGCCAGCCTTTGGAAAGTGACTAAAGACTGGGGGACACACTCTTGCTCCTTCATGGGGACGTTAAATGGTGGTCGGGAGCAGGTTTGGGTTTGCATTGGCGATTGTCTGGTTTCACCAAGAGCTGTACAGTTTTCCAAAGTGCAGATGAATATCACTGGTGTTCATCCATGATCAACATGAGATAGGGTTCTTGATGAGCCCATGTGAGGCTCCCTGATCCTCAACTTTCAATTTCAAATTCAAAATTCGAATTTCCTGTATGGAGTAAGCTATGTGGGATTTTGCACATGGAGGAAATATTCCACATGGGAAAGTTTTGTACATGGGAAATCTTTTCCCTACTGTACATGGGAAGTTAGACCTATGTGCAAAATTTTCCTACATGGGATATTTTCCCACGTGAAATTTTTCTGACATGGGAATTCTTACTACTTTCAAAATCTGTTGGAAATGTAGGAGAAAACTTAGGATGATGGTGAGAATTTTCATGAGGAAATTATCTTCGGTCTTTGACCTTATATAATAGGTGTATTCTGAGGGCTGTGGTTCATTGAAATGTATTATGTCCAAATGACAATAATGCAAATTGTGTTTTTAAATCTTGTGAAATTGATGATATTTCTGATCACTTTCCAAATTTTTGTCTCATTGATATGACTTTTCTACCTGATACTTCAGGCAGACAGAATGCTCCATGGTTAGTAGAGCAACTACTGATGCTCCTGAAACCACTCCTGGAGAGGACTACTGTGCAACAAGGGTGCCAATCTGTGGCGCACCAGACTGACCACCGGCTCAGTCTTAATGTACAGGACCCAGAGGCTCTGGACTGACAGGCTTTCAACGATTTTGCAGACCTGGAGGACCTAGCATTACACGTCAGGAGAGAGCCAAGATAAACCTCCCACTTTGGCTCCATTGACGACCTCACCTACTTGTCTAAGAAAGAGGACCCAGAGGCAAAGGGGTCCTCTCTTCCACCAAAACTTGTAGCCTCAGCTTTGCGGGTCTTGCAACTACATCTCATGTTTCGAGATCAGACAGAAAAGCGCTGGAAGGGTCCAGAATGTCTTAGCTGACTCAATCTAACCCAGAGTGGCCAATACCCCCAACACCTACTACTCAACACCAATACCCCTTATGCTGGTGGATGTCTTCTCTTTCGAGAGGTTCGAAACTACTCCTTCCAGACTCAAATGGTCGTCCTCCCTGAAGAAACAGGATAAGACCAATAAGGATTGCCAAGGACGACTGGAAGGCTCTGTTCAGGCCCTCTGCAATCTCTTGTAATGTTAAGGAGCTCATGAGAGTTGAACAGGGCACCTTGTCTGGAGTCTTCAAGGATTGTAGGATCACACTGCAAGTTCTCATTCATCTTCAGGCTTGTTGCAGAGGTCTAATGAGATACCACCAGCAACTGTCTGTCAGTGTATCTCAAATGACCTGTAAAGAGGCTGATCACCTGTAACTACCTGTAGATCTGTTGGCAAGAGTGATGTTTGACCACTTTGCCAAGATCTCAGTCCGTTCCATTACTTCCCAGCCCTCTGTTCTTTCAAAGATCCAGTGGCCATCGTATATGACCACTAATGTTCTGCACAAGGTCCTTTCACCTTTGGGACTGATGTCCTGTCATTCTCTCCCTCCTGTCTGCCTCATACCAATGGTGCTGAACAAAGTCAACCATCCGAATATTTATGCTAGGAACCACAGAACCCATCAAGGTCTTGTTTTGAATAGATAGAAAACAGCAACAATCTTGACACATTTATACTGTAAGTGTTCCCACTGTAGGCCTACAGTATAAGCTATCACTTTCCATAGTTTTGGAACAGAGTGAATTGATATGCGGGTAGTAACTTGTTGGGCGACGAGTTGGGTTTACGAGCAACTTGTGCAAACACTCCATGATTTATCAACTCTTTTTATCCTCAGCTTTGTGTAGGCTGCTAGGACTTTGATTCATTACCCATGTTCCCCTCTCAACCCACATGACCCACTTTGCCCATGTGAGCCACTTCACCTTCATGACCCTTGTTTTCTTGGTCACTGACCATGCGTGGGTGAGCTCCTGGCGGTTTTTGCGGACTGCACTTTTGGGAGCCCTGGTGCTTAGGGGAAGAACGTGCTCGTCCACTTCCAGCTTTTTGCAGGTAGAGGCACTTTTAAAGGTTACCAGTTGTTTGTAATGGAATGTGCATTAATTGTGTAGAGACAGCTTAGCTTGTCACTAGTTAAAGCAGGATGTGCTGTTACTCCTGAGTGTTCAAAAGTACATCAAGGTACTGGCTATGCTTCTAACAGTTGTAAAAAGCAATAGAAACTACCATACCGAGGTGTGTTTGTCCAAGATAGCCTACGTTCCAAAAAAAGTCTTTCACACAGGAGTTTCGTTGTAGGGTTGAGTACTTTCAGTGCTGTACATCCATCACAGGGCCCAGTTCCGCTAATTTTTTACCCCAAAAAATTAAATCACCCTTCTTTCTGCCGTAATTGATACTCTAGAGAATGAAATTCCTTTTGAAAGAGACGTGGGATGGATGCTGTTTAACAGCCTGGTATCAGGTGGAAGAGAACGAGAGAACATTATTCGACAAAGGCTATTTTTCACAATCAAACAGCACATCCTACTTTAATATCCAGAGCAGGTTAGTTTGGGGATAATAGAACCCTTGAAAATATTATGCATACAAGACTTTCTGCAACGATTAACTTCTGTTGTAAGGTGCGCAAAAAAGTTATATTTCAATAAAATGTGGAACCACTGTGAAAATGATATTAAAAAACATAGAGAACTGTGCGTTAATTTTATTGTACATGGTGAAAACAGAAATCACTCGATTGATGAAATAATCACAACATTTGTGTTACTGTATGTTTTTGGTGATGCATTCAATGAGTTCGTCACCAGTGTTGGTCTCAAAATTTAATTTTAAGGTTATCCCATGTCATCATTTGATCAGTATCTTAAATCTCCCAATCCAAGCTCTTTATCTACAATAGTAAGTGGCACAATACTGGCATTATTAAATAAAACTTGACAGGACACCTCAACTTTGAACAGCTAAGCACATTTTGCATGTTGTACTTTTGAATGACTGTTGAAATTGGTTGAATTTCATCATTGTTAGATTGCTGCTATATGTCATGCAAGTCAATATTAAGCTGTTTCACAGTATTCCAGGGAATCATTCCATATTTCTTATATCACTAAGTTCTATTCTGTCCTCAAGCAATACTGCAGTACACAGATTGTGTGAACAATGCATGGTGAGATAGTAGCAAATCAAAGTAAAGCCATTTATAGCAGCATACTTGTTTACACTGTACCTGTGCAATTTATGAAGTGGGTTCTTGTCACTCACATTATAGTTTGTCTCTTTTTCATTGACTAGATTCACTCGTGGTTGGAGATGAAAATTCCTCAGTAACTGCAAGTACAATCTGGGGAGGTCTAAGAGGTAGGTGTTAATACCAGAAATTTGTGGAAACAGTAAGACCTTGTCTCACACTCACTGCAGTTGGTTAGGGTTAGGGGGTACCAGAATATCGGTACCAGTATTTGTGGTACATCAGTACTGATAATTACTAGAGCACCGTTAGGTTCCACATATTCTGAGTGACAAAAACAAGTTCTGTGGGTTATACACTGCGGTAATAATGCAGTAACTTGTATTCATGTCTTTAAGTAAATGTATAGACAATAAATCATGAATTGGTGGAAAAAGAAAAACTTTTCATATGTACAGCTTCATCAGGGTTTGAGAGCAGTTATACACAGCAACTAAATTGATGGCGTATGTGACCAAAGTTTTGCGGTTGATGGGGAGATCATGTGTCAACATATCAATTGCCATTTGTCGCCTAGAAATTGGGTATAAACAAGTTCCCACTCTACAATGAATTCTTTAGTCAGGTGATCTGATTACTGTACATTTTGTACAAATTATTTCATCACATAAATTCGTTGAAAACTTGTTTCGGTGAAATTTTCTTCAGAAATAAAAACAAATTCAGTGCACCGTCGCTTGTATACACAAACAAAGTAGCTTTCATGATATCAGGTCATGCAACACACATTACCGTATGTGCATCAAACAGAACTGAACTTTTGTCACTAGAATGACTGACAGCCTTGAGGTGAATGATGTTGTGTACAAGTACATAGATCAATTTTTTATTTTTGACAGCCAATCATAAGTTTATAAGGTAAGTGTCAGGCAGGACTAAATTTTATAATTAGATGCAAGGTGTGCTAGCCAGGATCTTTTTTTACCTTGCTAATGATGCATCATAGGAATTGCCAATCCAACTCATGCATTTATGTGAATGAGACTTCTTAAAGTGAAGTTATTCCAGTGATGTAAGTTGCACAGTGCTTAAAATTTAATAATGAATGAGGGTGATCAAATGACTTGATTTTGCCTTGTACTGAAATTAGGACCGCTACATGTATCGTTTTCGTATGTCATATCACATGGTATCATTCCAATGTATGTTCTTGCAACTGGAGATTTTGAATTTAAGAGCTATAACTCATGTAAAGGGTGACATGAATGTACAATCCATTAGAGTCCAGCTGGCAACTGTTCAAACCAAAACATTTCCCTTCATTGCAGAAGTAGAACAGTGTGTGGCCCAACTCTGATTTTGAGGCACCCTCACACTGCCAATCAACATTATGTAGTTCTTGTTGACAAGATTGTGGTCTGAATTTGCTGTTTGATATCTCATTTCTTGCACAAACTGCACTGCAGCAAAGGTCCAGGAGCAACTGTTCAATTCACATCGTAGATATACATTTACCTTTTGCCTCACTAATGCATACATTTAGCCATACTCTAAATGGTCTGAAAATCAATTCTAGCACCGTGCTATCTAAGGTCTAGCTGCTCTTGTTTGCCTAAAATTGCATCTCTCCTGTCTTTTGCCTCTTGCAAAAGTGTTCATCACCTCATAACATTGAGTATTCTTGTGTTTTGTTTTCAATCATTTTGTAGTAGTATTAATTCTTTCCCAATTTGGTCTTGCTTCTTCAAGTAATTTGTGTTTGAATTTTTACTTTGTGCAATGTGCCCAGGACTGATATCCTATCATGCCGCTGCACACAGTTAATTCTGTAACTTCTTATTCTTTTTTTGCATTACACGATTTACATTAGAATATTGCACAATTTCCTGTAAAGGTTATTTTGTGCCTTAGTTTTTAAATAACATTACAGCATTTGCCTTGTATACTTTTTCATATATCGTTAAGCAACAGGTAGTTTGTCTTATCTCATCCCTTACTCCTGTAATGTACAGGATGAGATATTGAAGTTGCTTTGGGATACTAGAATGTGTTATGTATCTCTCAGTTGCTGCAGCAACAGTTGGCATGGTAAGATTATGTATGGTTGATATATGAGACATGGGGGTCTAAGCTGGTATGGTAGTTAAGGTGACCTTAGACCCCTCATTAGGGTAGGAGATCAAAATATGTGAAGATGTGGGTATGTGGCTGCATACATGTGTGTGTGGTAACATTTTGTGAATGCTCTAGCTTTTGAAAGGGAAGTGCAACATGGGTCAAAGTTGCTGTGCTGATGGAACATATGAAGATATAAGCTGGGATTGTTTTTTTTTTTTTGTAGGTTAAAGGTCATCTGAGGTCACCAGCAGGCAGTATTTAGTCAAACTATATTTGCAGTATCTCAGCATTGACAATTTGCATAATTTCCAAATTTGAATTGTATCTCCTGCCCTTTAAGTAGATGAGATGTTTTTCTTGTAGGTCAAATGTTATCTGGGGTCATAAGAAGAAATTATGTAAATAGTTTATGAAGACTTGTGAACACTCTAGCTTTTGAAGTGAATGTGCTAGACAGTGCAAAGGCAGTGCGTGGGTAGGACATACAAAGATCCCTGCTGAGATCCTTTTTTGTGGATGCCAAAGATCGCCAGAGGTCAGCTGCAGGCAGCTTATAGACAAACCATGTTTGCAGTATTTCATGAACTGCACTTTGCTCAAACTGTAAATTTGGAAGGTATGTAGGGCTCTTGAAGTAAATATGATGAGCTGTTTCTAGAGATAAAGGTCATGTAAAGTCATCAGAGGTCATAAAAGGAAAAGCGTTTAATCTCACTTTTAACAAAGAGAAGGTACTTCCACACTTTAAAGTTGTTATGCAGTATATAAATATCGTTGTTGCGGTTGATTTCAGTGTGGATCATCTAAGGTCCTTGAGTGCAAAATGTTGAGACATTTGCTGCTGTCGTGTTGCTTTTTTGTCTCTCCTTATAGGTAGAAGGTATTTGAGCCCTCCTGCAGGCAAAGACTTGCAATACTTGCAAATATTAGGAAAGTTCAAATTTGAAACCTTAACCCATCAGTTAGGTTACATGCAGTTGCTAATGGTACTAATTTAACAAGTCTTTGACAAATCTTCATTTATGCATTATGAAAGATGGCATTATGCTGATTTTGTATAAAACATGTCTGTGTTTGCAGAGTATTGTACTATGGTTATGTGCTAACCTCATAAGAAAGAATTCTGTGGAAAAGTGGTATCAGAAAGCCCAGTTTTGTTGATTAAATTCAGCACCATACACCTTAGAGTTTCAGCTTAGTACACAACTGAGCAATACAGTATTTAGCATCAAGATTCTCTGGTTTATGAGTGTCGCTTTGACAGTTGAAAGTGCTCCCATAGTTTTCAAAGCCATAATTGTTTTTTTTGTTTATCCCAGCTGAGAGGATTTTTTTGTTAGAAATGGTGATTGAACGGTGACTTCTGTGGAAAATGGTGAGAAAGGTCAACCTGCGTATCTTTGCCAGAGGAATCATTATCTGAGATACAGCTCTTGTTTTGTCATCAAACAATGTGGAATACATTTGTCTAATGAAGTGGAAATTTACTGTAAAATAAGAGTTGAATATCTTATTACAAGTTGTGTAGATGGAAGAATTTGTTCTTTATATAATTGGCTATCATTTCAACTTCCATATACGTATACCTCTTGTTCCTGGACTGTACATACTGTACCTGTGCTATTACTCTGCATGCTGGAGAATTCATGGCCTTCAATATTAAAAAAGGCACATTAATGTGTGTTGCAAAATTTTCTAAATTGTCCTAAACCTGTCACACATACTAATGACAAATGTTCAAACTTAGAGGATCGCAATGTTTTACATGCAAAGGAACATTAATTAGTGAGGAATTAACAAATTTAATTTGATTTTTGAAAATTTGTGACCATGCACTTTCAACATATGCACAGAACCGGAACTACCCAGGGTAAAAAATTAATAAATTTTGGCAGTTTTTATCTACCAGTTTGTGAAACGTGACTAATTATGCTAATTTTAAGCAATGGCGTGTGTTTGTAACGTTCAATATTCTTACAACCTTATCGATATCAACTCAATGAGCCCCTTTAACTTACATTACATACTTAGGTATTGGAAAGTGATGTACATTATCATCGATGGCTTTATCTGGTATCCCTGTGGTTGCTACAGTATGTTGCAACTTGGAAAAACATAACCGAGGTTTATTAGCAGCAGGGTAACCATTAAGCCGCTTGTGCATTCTTACAATCATCATTTGCACAAACCATATCATATCCTCTCAAAAAATAGTTTGTACTCATCTAAGAAATTCACCAATGCCCCCCACCCCCCTCTCCCCAAAAAAGAAGATGAAGAAAAAACACTACTGTTCCATTGCATTCAATTTCAGTGTCCTGAATCAGCCCAGTTTAACATAAGAAAGAGTTCTGTGAAGAAAACATCATTTACTTTTGACCAGTGCCCTTATTATGCCTAAAGGAGCACTTTTACACTTTTTTCAGTCTTACCATGTGCTCCTGCATTAATCTGTGTCATCTTTAAATTTAGTGGAATTTTAACAGTATTTGAGAATGACTTATGTTGCTTTGTTAAATATTTGTTTCACACTCACTATATATTTGCTACACGATAATACTGTATCGTCTCCTGCAGAAAACAATCACAGTATTAGTAACAATAATTTTTTATGTATGGTCCTAGGGAACGATAATGTGCACTGTACTGTATTTTTACGTACAGTAATATAAATTTCATTTATCTCTTGCCATAAAGCATGTACCTGCAGTTGTGTGCTGTTGGTTTGAAAATTAAGAAATTGTTGAACATTCTAACGTTGTTGGAAATATTGTTAGCTGAACCTCTTGAGATATCAGGAACATTTGCCAACCTNNTCAGATTCAGAAAAAAAATTTGTCTTAAATAGATCATCGAAACCACAATGCATTTCTGCATTCTGGTTTGCTCTAGTTTTCATCTTCTCTTACGTGAAAGTAACAGTCAAAACTCAGATACAAATGTTCCATTCTCCAACAACCTTAGTATGTAATAGTTAGCACTTTTTTGTAGAGTTTAATGGTAATCTACATTTTAATCACCCTTTTCTTCAAGACACCAACTATTGGTCACAAAACAATCTTGTAGCCATGTTGTGGTCTATTACACAAAGGGACATGGATTTAAAACACTGGGATTAATAGCTAGTGGAAGGTGGGAGCTAGCCTGGGTCTTAAGGAATGCAACACTGTATAAGCATCAATGATTTCATGATGAATTTTTGTTTATCCCTCAGACTTTTCCTGGTGGTAAACAACAGGAAAAATGTTTCCATTACTTGATTTCTTTTTGTAGACTGGATCGATCTGCAGACCGCCATTCTGAACCCCAGCATCACCAAAATGGCTGAACTTACACTACCAAATATCTTCTGTTTTCACCTGTTGTCCATTTGAGAAATCAGGAACTTGTGCCTGCAGAAATGTATTTGCAACTGACACATAATCTGACCATATAATAATCAATGTGAGAACATAGTGGAAACCACTGAAAATGTAGGAAAACAGATGAATGAATGACAAGTAAATACAGGACATTAACATCGTAGTCATATACTTGTCCCTTGCCGCACTAATCCGTCTGAGTGGTGCATGTCCTTTCTCCTGGCTCATTGGTCCATGAGTAAATCTTGGCTGCAGGTCACAAGGGCTTAGGGGTTGAGTAGGCTTTAGGTGGTGCCTGATCCGTCTGTAGCAGTGAATCTTCATATACTGAAGACAGTTTCCTCCAATCTACAGCACAGGTCAAATGCAGAATATATTTCAAAATACCTAACTCAGATCTGCTTTTTCACTGAGTATCTTATCTTTGCAATGAATTGATGGTAACTTAACAAAATAGAGTATAATGAAAGTAGTACAAGATTTCTTGAAATTATTGGACAGGTTTTTGTCTCTCTCAGTTTGTGTGCCAGTTATTTACCAAATTTTGTTAGTGCATGGCTGAAAATGAAATTCTTATCTTAAATTTGTAAGAGGATGGTGACCAGAAAGAATGCAAATCAATATGCACCCAAGCAGATATAAATTGATGAAAGAAGGGTGTTGCTTTAATCTCAGTTATTAAGGTCTACGTGTTATTTTTCGTTCAGAGAAAATCAGAATACTGGCCCTACAAACTATTCCTTGATTAGGCTAAAATGGTTTATGACATTCAATTAACTAAAGCTTACCAGTTAGACTTAATGCTACAAATGTTGTACCAGGTACAGTGAGTTGATAAGTGGTAACAGCCCCTATTGGCCTATATCTGCATGGACATAGTAACACTGAAGTTAGGCCAGCTGAGCAAGATGACCAGTATGCTTTTAAGATAACATGAAGGAGAAGATAGTGTACAATGGTATGATGATAAAACACAGTCTTGCAAATGAACCCAATGGGTAGGCAATTACAGCAAGGTTAACAGTATAAAATCACATTAGAGCTTTGGTTTGTTGAAAGAGCAATGTGTCCAAATAAGCAATGGACATGATATACTTAGCTGAAAAGAGAGTAAGATTGAACCACTTTATTGCTGTACTGTAGGGCAGGCTAACGTTGTTCAGTGACAAATGCTGTCTGCTTAGGCATCCATTGCACTGTTGACGAAGAGAAGATCTCCTCATATCAAAGGATTAAAATCAATTCTTTACAGATGGCCAGCACATTATACAAAGCTCTAGAATGTTCTCTAAATCTCTGGTAATGCCCAGTATTGTCTACAAACAATACGTTCAATGACACAACACTGACTATAGTATAAAGTTCCAATTGAAATAGTTGTGCCTAGAATGTAAAACTCAAGTACTGTGGCCCCTTTAATGCCCAAGGTAGCATAACCCTATTAATTGCCCCATTGACTTACACACTAAACCACAAAAGTAATGTGGTCTTTAAAGTCTTGTGAAAGTTTTCAATGGATATATATAAGCTATCACTCTTAAGAAAGCTGACACATTGGCCATTCATTGCTTTTTCAATTTTCCGTACCCTAGGTGGTCCGATTTTCTGTCCAAATTACCATACTGTACCTTGGCATGGGGGCATTATTACACATTGCCTCAAATGATACGTCTCCACCACCTTAAAGTCCATAACTTTTCCATAATTGCTTCAATTGGCACTGTTTTTACACTTTTATTACCTCAACTCACCTACTTCAATACTCCATCCACAAAAGAAGCCATCTCAAAGGATAAACACCCAAATGTCCCTCATAGCTACTTTCACTAGTGGCAACAAAATGCTCAGAATCTCCAACTCTTATACAGGATATGCTACCTCAAGAACCTTTGATGCCCAAGGTCATACAGTATCTACCCAATATTGCAGCAACTAAACAGTTTATATATTCTGTGGCAATAATCCACATCCATCTTTTCTTTCTTTTTAGGATTGGAGACCTTTAGCCAGTTGACTTACTATGACAGTGATGGTTTTGTGAGTATCGACCAGTTTGTTCATTTCCTTCATTCATTCTGTTTTCTTCAACAAATGGTTTTATCAACCAGTTAATTGTGGAATTAAAATATCAAAACTTACATCCCATTGCAGGATTAATTTTTGCAAAAATGATTTTTTTTTTGTATATGTCAGTTAACGTCAGAGAAGAAAAGTACAGCACTGTAAATATTTAACACAAAATGTCATCACATGTTTCTCCCCTTTGAAGCAAATTAATGCCAAAGACAGTGTCTTTGTGTTATTTGCAGGGTGATTTTCTAAACTACAAGTCCTGCCTAACAATTCTGCTCTTCCTCATTTTCTGTGTCACTCTTGGATTCGAAATTGTAGTCGATAAACCCGGCAAAGCTTCTGTATTGTAAACCCTGCTTTTCTTAAAACAGAGGGGGCCATTTCAGTATTGAAATTGGGAAGATAATACCTACTGTAGTCCTCAGAGAATGCACAAGCAATGCAGCGAGCTCAAGAATACCTACAGGTCCATGGTGTGATTCTGTCCTCAGTGGTCATAGGCAAAAATTTTTTTCTCTCCAATTACACAATAGACATCATCGCTATCCTTTTCCCCAAAGGAGTAAAAATGTGTGAATCTTTATTTCTTAGCTGCCAGCTAACTGTGACACAATTGTGTGCCTAGTCACATGATGTTTCAACCATGGGAAAGTGTTCAACAGACCCTCTTTCATGCCTGATTGCACATGTATTACCTATGGA
>VJOZ01000050.1:0-15381 GCA_009801055.1 Stichopus horrens | reverse complement strand
CCTTGAACCCTAGCACGGTTTCTATGACCAGCAGAGCAGGAGTCTTTCGTCCGCCCCTTTGACGCATGGCCAACACGTCAGCTGATATATCAGTGATTCGAAATAATACTTCTACCACATGATGCACAATATTTGCTAGCAGCAAAAGACTTCCCCATTCGACAGGGTTCGAACTCATGCTTGACTCCACACCAAACAGCTACCCAAACCACTGAGCTATTCTACTTGTCGAGAAACAGTTTTTTGAATTTGGATATATCTACCTGATCCTGACCAAACCTGCATTTATTGCAGACAATACTTGTCTCACTCGGCAATTACATCTATTTTGAAATCGACTGCGTTCAGTTACGTAAGGAAGCCAATCCTCTTAGCCAATGCCTTTGTTATTACTTAAGTCCGGATTTCTTTGAGCAGAGCAAAAACGGCTTCAACGTGTTTTCGTTGAAAGCCGATTGAAATGATGTTTAAAGACTTTGACTCAATGCACAATATGGAGTCTCGGGTTTTCGTTTAAAGAATATTATTGTTGTACGCTTTCAATCGGTCATCCCCACTCTAGTTTCTGTTTTACATTCCCAAGGGTAACAGACATCTGTATTACAGAGACTTCCTGCCATGAATGATCCTTAAAGTATGCCTTTAAGTTATTAACATATTGTAACGGGGCTTCCACACCAAGAGAGAAACAAAACAAAGCAAAGCGTCTTGAGCGTTTCTTAAATAGGCTACCTCATTGAACACTAAATTTTCAGACACTCACAGCTGTCACACAGCACACGATTTATGCGAAGTATGTTTGCTGGCGTCGCCCTACGATAACACGCGTTTGTTTAAAATTGAGTGTAGATCGCGCAAGTAATCACGCACTGCAACTTTCTCGGAATGTAGTAGCGCGTCTAACGATATCAAAGAAAATCTGAGAGTGTGCGACGGGCTAAATGTTGGCTCATTTAATGGGCTCCAAACGCTTGGCAAATAAGCCTCACTTAAACACTTCTGAACAAGTAAATCCTGTCAATGCAAGGGGTCTATTGTTCTAGGTATATATACGCATTCGTCCGATATTGCCCAATGTCTTAAATTGCTATTACGTGCGTGTTATTAATTTTGAAATTGAGTTGAGAGGAAATTAAACAAAAAAAAGAAAAAAAAATCACAGGGATCTAAAGTGTGTTTTTTTTGAGAGAGAGAGAAGTTGAAAATATTTTCAGTTACCGACTGGACTTGTTTTTCTAGTCAAACAGCTTTGGTTCAATGTGTTGATCTAATCGAACAAATGATTATACCAAACGATGACAGAACAACCCAAGACTTTAAAAAAAAATGCTGTTTTTTCTTTTTATTTTGAATTGCATACTGTCGAAAAAACTAATTCATCCCGATCATCCACGTAAGGTGTTTTCACGCTAAAAGCGTTTCAAACAATGGTGTTTCAAGCGTTCGGAAGCTCGATGAGTTTTTACATTACCAGCACATACAAAAGCAAGCGAGCGAATGGAGTATTTCATGTCACGTTTATTCAGATTTGCATACAGAAATCATAGACATATAATAAACTGATCGTTAAGCGCTGTGTCGTTTCGCTACCGGCAAAATGAAGTCACCGGAAGTGATGTTTTTGCCACCTTGAAGATGGCTACCAGAGCACTTCCTGCTCCAAGATTCTCAATCGACGTTACACTGTTCCGTTCATCTGATTTGACCAAGCGTCCAGTGTACAACAATTGTAACTAAAGCCGTGTCTTGCGCGCGTCTTGACAACATACCATCTACGCATTGTATTCCAATGTTGTTATTCTCTATGGCGCAATGGTACAATATTAAATGCATCCGAGGCACAAATACAGCCTACCATCAGAAAATGTACCGAGATCGTTTTCTTCCTTTAACAGCGGTTTTTATAAGGCATTTAACAACTACTCAAGACTCTGTTTCACTTGCGATGTGAAAAGACCTTAGTAATTCTTCTTTTTATGTCATGCGAAGTTATTACAAAATACTAACATTATGTTAGTTAATACTAACAAATGTGTTCAGCAATCGAATTCTTATCATCAGTCAATAGAAATCACCACCTTAAGTGTGACCAACAAATAAAGTGAGTCTTTAATAATTCACGAACTCACATTTTTTTTTAAAGTGTAAGGGGGTAGGGAAACCAAATAATAGATCCCCCTTTGCATTGACATCATAACAACAAAGAAGGGCGCATTCTCTGACAAGAGAACAAACGAACAGGCCATGTGGCTACGATAGGCACCTGTCAGTGATCGAATGAGAGAGCCCCAACCCTGCACGTGCTAAATTCAGTTTGCGAATCCTTAAAGAGGGCGCTTAACTGTATCACTGTGACGTCACACTCAAGGGTTCCATTAAATCAATAAAGCGAGCGCGTGGAAGTTTCGAGCCTAGTTAATCGCGTTTATAATCTGAATCTAGCGCGCGGAGTCTGATGGTCTGATATTTCGCTCTGGGTCCAGTGGAAACCACTGAGGTAAATATATTTACCTCAGTGGGCCTTAATGCGTCACCAAGGTGACGCATGTGTTTTGCGCGTTTGTTTTGCGTGTTTCATTTTGGGTTGGAGCGAGCGTGTTAACTAGTGGTTCGATTAGTCCGAACAGAAGAGTGAGTGAAGCACGTTGTGTGAGTGGTTACTGCTGAGCAAGTATTTTGTTCTTTACAAATAGATAACTTTTCTTCTTTTAATTAATTCGTGTTCTTTAGTAAGCAAATAATTTCATTTTGCCAAATTAGTTTATACTCTCCTTCTAGCCTATTGCTTTGTTGTTTTTCTGAGAATTCTCATATTTAATTCGGGCTATCGACTAATCGTAATAACAATCGTGTAACATATAACATTATGTGAGGAAGGACATAGGCCTACATGTATCGTAGATGGACTTGTATTGATTGTACACCAAACTTGATCTTTTTCATGTACTCAGGTTGATTACGACTAGAAGAAACATAGAAAGGACGTAACGGGTAGAATCACGTGAACATGGACGATTTAGAAAGACTACTCGACGAGGGCATCAAATTGGCCAATCAACTGGGTATTCAAAACATGACATCGAAGGGTCAAATGATTTCATTGGATGACTTTCATCATCGCGCGAAAGCTGGATACCTCTTTAAACCTACAAAGGAAGAAATGGAAGCGTTTCTAAATGAGCGAGATGCCTTTAAAATTTTCCGTAAGCGATGGTATCAGACTAAAATTGCTACTATTAGAGAAGAAAACGATAAGCTGAGAGAAGAGGAAAATGAATTAATCATTAAAGGAAGCCAGATTCGATCTCGCATCCGGGATTTTAAGAAGGGCGCCTTCATCTCTGATCGGTCACTCAGCGGACTGAATCAGAGTCTGACTCGTCTGAACGTGGAACAGGCTCAGCTTCAGGAGGCTTTGAGCGCGCAACGACAAAGTAAGGAAGCCATCAGCCATGACATAGACTGTTTGGAAGAACTCTGTCAAGAACTACTGGAGAAAAACTTTGAGTTCGTGAAGGAGACCGAGAGATTGGACTTCATAGATAAGACTTTAAAGCAGAATGAAGAGATGAGCAAACTGAGTATGGAGAATAAAGTTAGGTCTTTAACGAGAAAGATACAGCGTATTGTTGACACTGTGGAATAACGACATTACCCGGAGTGCGCAGATTTCTGAATTTCGATGATAATATGTGGATCACATTTTAAAAATCTACTAGTATAAGAAGCAGTGATTAACAAAGCGAAGCTAACGGATCTATTGTTAGATATAACAGCCAGCGCATGAGTGGTATAGGCCTAGGGCCTATATTCACCTACCACATGAGACGAACGGTACGTAGTGAACAACGTTAACCATCGTTGGTAGTGGTTGGTTAGGAGGTTGGTGGTAACGAATTAAATATAATGTATAATATGAATATATTATTTAACTTCAAAAGTCTGTGTTTTACTAGGAGGGGGGGGATGAGTGGAGTGGATGTCTTAGTGTGTTTGTCATATATAGAGCATTAATGCTTAGCAGTGTTCTTGTGACGCCCGTGATTTTGTTTTTTTCTTGAATCTGGGTTCTTGGGGAGGGAGTTTTACTCCTGCCGAGTGAGAGTTTTATAACGTTGTGGTAAGTGTTCACAGATGAGCGGGAAGTCTGTGCTTTACAAGTACATAAGATAAATGTTCTTTTTTCAATAAATTTGCATAATTTTCCCCCTACTTTTCATGGTAAATGAGTAGTAAATAGAATGTTCATTTTGCCCACTAATTTATACTCTCGCTTTTTTTTTATTTTATTGTCGCTTTATAATTCCCCCAAGTCATTCGAACACTGTCAAATTCTCGTTTAATATGAGATCCTTTTCCGACAAGCACATAATTAATCTCTTAGGTGCTTCCAAGTTGAAAGCAGTTATCCAAAGTAAAAGACATACCTAACTTTCAAAGACTTCGAAATCAAATGAGACACGCCTTCGATTGTAATAAGTTATGATTTGTATTAAGAACGAAGTCTGTTTGTTCCATATTGCCAATGGTTATAATGGAGATCGCGAGCCATTTTTTTTTTCACAAAAAATGTTATAACCTTGCTGTTTAACACAAAAGGTCAAAATGAGGTAATTTGATAACTAGACTACCCAATCTTATGTATGAATCTTGAGAAATGGCAGCCATTTTGGGTGACATTTTGAAGGAATACGTACCTAACTTGGTCGAGATTTTTTCCGGCTGAGGCGGTGTTTCAAATCGAGTAAGCATATCGATTTACGTAATGAAATCATTTGGTAATAATCAAAATTATCGCTTTCGCTCTCATTTACATAAAACATAAGACCATAGCCTTACAAACTGTCAATTTTTTCCAAAATTATCTATTTTTGTCGGATCATGTTTTTTTCTGGACGTTTTATCACCCATTATTAATAATAAATGTCATCATCAATATCATTCAAAACGTACCCAAATAAGAGTATCATTCAAAATCTTTCCAAATAATTACGTTAAAGCGAGCCACAAGGAAGAGCGGTCTCGGTGGTAGTTTCCAAGTGAGGAACGTCACAAAAACCAATTTCTTAATTATTTTGACATTGAGTCAGAGACCTTCTAAGGTAACAATAGCCTACATTAACATTACTTGTCACCGTCACTCTTATGTTTTCTGGCATAGAAGCAGGACAATGTCTCAAGAATGCATTCTGGAACTGATCTGAGGTATGGTGTCCAATCACAATGAGCGTAAGAACCCTATTCTCTGTTTTCTTTTGTTTTTTATTTTTTGTTTGTGGTTGGTGTTGGTTTTTTTTTTCTTAGTCATGTGACGTCACACCCGGTACTTTCTACACAAACCATTGCCTCCACCACACCTGGTACATTCTACACAAACCATTGCCTCTGATCAGCACTACAGCTACAGTACTTGTCTGTGCAAAGAAAAGAAATCATTCTAAACTTTTCGTAAAGAAATCTCTTCTTTATTAAATCTTCGAGTTGTGGTATTTTTACAGGTAGGACGATTTAATACATTGACGATCTCTAATCATTTTCTCTCTGATGATTGTAAGAAAATTTCAAACCAAAGTTTTTAAATTAATTATTACATGAAAAGGGATGTGCTGTGATTAGTTAATCAATTAAAATAAAATTCCATCATATAGAATAAACATCCTGTGTGTGCAACATCTTTTACATTATGTCAATATTGTTAATATGCTTTACACAGATAAATATGTGCTATTTGCCTCTTATGATTCCCTGTGTGGTACCCAAAAGCTTCTTCTTTTGTTAATTTCACATCCTCATACCTCCTCTTCTGAAACTCATTTCGATGAGTATTGCACTTCATCCTCTGGTAATGTTTCCTCCAGCGTTATATTTTTTTAACGTTTATATTTAATTCACTGTTATGACCGTTAGGACATGCAGAAAAAGCACAACACCGTTGCACACCACTTGACTGGTCTGAGTGGGTGCTACACTCACACAGAAACTGTGTCATTATGTCTACATCCAAGAAAATTGGTCAAATGGTGAACAATTTCTCAGTACAAAGCAAACATTTGAGAACCTTTCTATGCAATAATCTTTAAAAATAGCAGCCTTTAATAACAGAATGGGAAGCTCTTGCACCCCATAGGTTGCCATGGTTACGTCTGCATTCAACTTATCGATATCATGTCACATAAACAATAAGACAAAACTAAATGTCATATGCTTAGTTTTATAGATGAATCATGACTTTTGTCAGGACACTCCTGAAACAAGTTTTACCTTTGCAGGTATCAAACAGTTTCAAATCCTTTTGTTTTGTTTTCAAATTGGAAAGTGTAATGCCCTTTGACTTGAATGTAACGGGCTTTTCAACCAAAATTACTGGATTTACTTGTTTTAACCTCTCAGCCTACACCATCTGTATAGAAATATGATAAAATTGCTCCCAAAGGGTCATTTCAAAGGTTACTGGGACAACAAAAGCAAGCTAAGTGAATTTTTATTGCCCAATCGAGGATAAAATGAGACACCAGTCACAGAGGGTGACCATATCTAAAAGTACCTGCCCATCTTTTTTCTAGACATGTACTTTTTTTCATGTTTCACCAAATCTGTATTGTCCCAACATTGAAAATCAACTCTTAAAGTTTTTGCTACACAACACACATTGACACAGTCTTCTGTAATAGACTGTATGTATGATCTAAAACATTACCACCTCACAGGATGCAAAAACAATTTGCTGTGCTGCTAAATGTCTTTCAGGTTCCCATAAAGTTCAAAAGAAAAACAGCTACTTGCTCAAATTGTCTTTTGAGTTAGAACCAGAAAATACTTTTTTTATTTAACTTGGTATAAAATGGATTAGACCAACCAAGATAATAGGTCAGTGTTAAATTTAGTTATATTTTCTTCATCTGCTATTTACCTTCAAATACACCATAAATATGCAACCTGCAAAAAAAATTGATAAACATGAGACTCAGCAGCAAATACATTGGCCAAAAAAAATCCTCTCCCCCCACCCATAGCCAAAGGTAAGTTTTGAATTCACATTGCATTTCTGTCACCAAAAAAAAATTTAAAAAAAAAAACAGATTTTTGTTGTTGTTGGAATTTGTTACTCAAAACGTACATTCATGGCTTGTATGGGGGGATATGTAAAAAGTTTGTAAGATCTTCCTTACACCCACTCTTTCTCGTTTAAGGAGGGTACGTTTTCCCAGATGAATATCATTAAGGGTTTCATTACAGCTTCATGTCTGTACAGGAGTGCTAGTTACCTCGATGATGAAGTCCACGGCTGACCAGAACATATTTCGAACAAATATCCAGTAGCAGCATAAGAGCAGATTGGTAAACATAAACCACAAAATAAAATTAACTACCAACCAGGAGCCACCATACTCATGATGTGACAATAGATTGGAGGCATTGGATATCTCAAAATCCTGACCAGATGAAGAATGAACAGACCCTCCAAACATCTGCCTTTGTGCTATTACACCATGATGCCACAGTTTAAAGAAATACACATGAATTCACATGAACTCTCATTTCCCAACAGCATTTTTAATGCTTCTTCAGTTTATTCATACCAACCAGTGCTATCACCTTTTGGCATTATTGTCATGAAGGTTTCCGAAACAAACAACAATAAGCAGAGTTCATCACACGATGAGATTCATTAGTATCTACTATTTTTAGATGGTTCAAAAGTCACTTTTGATATTAAGTAGGTCATCGGGTGCCACTTTTACAAGGGAAAGTGGGATTTAACCATTACAAAGAACTTACAGAATAAAATTACTTATGTTCTACTACATAGATATTATTTACATTTTTAATGTGACAAAAGGCACATACTCCAGAAATCTTTGTAATATTGGTCCTCATTATCCATTCTTAACACACACATCAATATTTACAAAAACTTCAAAAACTCATATTCCTCCCTCCCCTCTCTCACCTCCCAAAATTTGTACAACACCATACTCTACCTTCTGGAGAGCCATTCTGCCATCTTCTTTATGTTACCATATATTGCATTTTGGTTTTGCCTCCTTTACCCTCCAAAATGTATACAAGCTAAATTCTGACGATCCATATTGCAACCAGGATCGATACTCAAAATCAACGACAGAAACTACCCAAAGCGACAATCTGCTTTCGTTAGCAGTCAAAAGGAATATTAATACTAAGAAAAATGCATCATAAAGAAAAGAGTTGTTTGGATACTTGCTATCATAAATTCGAGTAACGAGCTACTGAATGGAATAAATTACTTAATATAACATAATTACACATTTGCAAAATTTATCAACACTGCCGTAATTGCTCAGTCTTTTGTTTGTAATAATATGTTACACAAATAGATTTACAAAATTGTTATAAATTACAAAAAAAAAAAAAAGAGATCAATTTGATTGCGAGATGCTACCTCTATGTCTCTAAGCGTCGTCCAAATAAAAAAACACAAAAATATCCATCGATTGCACAAATTCAGTGACGGCTAAGTTTACAGCGTGGCACATCAACTTTGAAGAATGTCAAACCCGATGACCTTTACAATAATTCAAAACAAACATTTGTCAAAGTTAAAAATGCATAAGTTTGTTAACGTACCAATGCAACATTAGTAGCTTTCCAAATATATCATTTCATTCATCAATAGATGTGTTTGTTAATACTGGTGATTTGCCAATGTGTGTGGGGTCGGGTGGGGTGGACTGGGGTGGGGTGGGAAACCAACCAAAGATGTAACAATGATGTTACAGAGAAGATGGGTGGGGTCTCAGGACGAGACATAGTGCCTTCACGAAGGAATCGTGGGAACTGACTTAACGCCATTCATGGGGGTCAGATGAAAAACCGTTGATGTTAACGGCAAAGGCCCACGCAAACTCTTGAGTATTTCAATGTCCACACAAGAGAGCACAAAAACCGTTGTCTATGATTGTCTTGTACAATAAACCCCCACATATTTGAAGAACATCCTGGGCTGGGTCATCTCTGGTTGGAATGGTCCTTCCAGTCCCCACATAAGCATTTTATGTTGGTTGACCTGGACTGCCCTTTATTTCTCTGCAAATTTTTACAGTCTTGCCAAAGACATGAAAGCAGTTAACACCTTGACATATCCTAGTCACAGGAAATGTCCACTCCATTGGAGTATTACTGTTATTAGCCAGCCTATATTAAAATGATATAGATCACAACTAAAAAGCAACAACAAGCTGTGTATATTATTAAACAGATCAAGAAAGCAATGTAAAACAGGTGACGGTGGGTCAGTTGAGACAGTAAAAGACAGTAAACCCAGCTGGAAAATGTCCTATAAGGACATCAACTGTTTTAGGTGACATTATGAGCAACCACTGGCCAAACCAATAGTGCATTAAAGGTGTATGAAAGCAGACTATTAGAAAAAGAAATGAAGGGGTAGTGCTACTAAAGGAAGGTATTAGATTGCATAGCAGACTAAACAATGACTAATTTTAATGGTAATGTGGGAAGATCCTCATAAGGTACATGCTGCTTCCCAAAACCCTTTGTTTGCACAGAATGATGGATTTCTCCAGCTTGTTCACAGAGCCACACTTTTCCTGTCTGATCGGTGACTTATCTGCTTCTCCTGTTCTGGTTGGTTTTCTCACATCTTTCAGTTAAATATATATCGCATGGCTAATTAGCTTCTTCCAGAGGGATGAATATAAAATGGCAAGCTGCCGAGCAAATAAACTTTTCTCCTTAGCTGAGGCTCACTCTCATTACACGAGAGATTAATTTTCTGTGAAGCGGTGGACTAAAAGAGGCAAACCTTTTATCTCGAATGAAACAAATTCTCCTCATGTGTTACATCTTATCATAGCCAGTAGGAAGAGATTCCTGCTACATGTCCTCAGTACATAAAGCAGTGACCCTATTGAAACTAAGAACATCTTGTATAAGCTATTAAGAAACTGTACAAAAGCACTGTGTTTGAAAAACACGATATGCGTCTGTGTAGATATGTGTTCATGCTGCTTACAGATTCAGTGACGGGATTTTGCAAAGTACGCTCAACCACAGAACTGGCTGCAATCAGACCAACGATCCTCGAATGGTACCCCTCTGATGGCGGTAGCACCATCTTTCCTTCAGTCTGGAGTATGACAAACTGCTGTCATCTTCCTCTAATTCCCCAAAATCAAGATGATTCAGAATATTGTAGACGCCCAATCTGTGTCCAATCTGGAAAGAAAAAAAAGGAATGAATAAACGAAAACCTGTCGTAATCTTTCAATATTCCCAACATATTGAACAGAGTTTAATGACCAGCATACACAACACAGAGGGCAATGTCACACCAATGGCTGTGGTGAGACAAAATGTAGGAACAAGGAGGATATTCAACACCTTCTGTGTTTCAAGTGACAGGACCTTCAAGTGAAAAAAATAGGTCATTAGAACTGACATAGAGCAATGATGATGCAAGGTCCATGGATAACTCATTCTGGGATCTGACACAAGGGCATCTACAAAGCTTATTTTAATTAATATTTCTCTTTCTTTTGTCATTTTACCTTAATTTCACTATTTTAGGTCAGATAAAAGGAATAATGAGCACACAACTAGTCACACCTAGTTTAATCAGATTTCGAGATGTATTATACTAGAACTGTTTAATGCATCTGTTATACAAAGTTTTGATGGAAGTGTCATTAATTCCAGTTACGTAGTTACTTATGAGTTGCAAATTTCCTATGTGAATCAAAATTTTTCACTATGCAAAGTGTTGACTCAGAATTACACTGTTTTTTTTTCTTTTGTCACCTAACTCTTACAGAATGATTAAACATTTTCTTAAATGCTGAATTATTGTACCAATAAGCACAAACAGGATTGACGTTACAGCACATAATCCTGGCAATGTATCGACCCCAACGGTGGCATGCCGACACCGAAAAAGAGTCTCTTGGTTGGAAATGCTCCTTACTGAGCAATGAACTCATAGTACAGCAGTTCAAGTGCTAACGCTTCTGAACGTCTAAGCAGGGTTTGTACAATTTTTTTAAATAAAATATCAAGAACTTTTCAAGGTCTTTACCAGTTAAATACTTTTATTTTCCAAGGATATCAAACCCCTTTTAAAACACACTTAACTATCTTCCAGACATGGTGACTTTTGCAAATTTATTCATTTCCATAAACATCTGCTATATAATCTGGTCCAAATGTGTTGTAGATAATATGAAGTAAAAATGTAAAGTCACATTTCAAATCACTAAAATTCTTCATGGACTTTTGACTCAAAAGGACAAAATTCAAGCACTTTTTAGGTCTTCAAAACGACACATTAGAAATTAAAATACTTTCAAGGTTTTCTGAGGCCCTGTATAACCCTATATAAATGTTTCTGAGCAATCTCAACCTGCCTGCCCGACAGATGTTCATGCACGGAGAATGTCTGGTGGGTCAATCAAGACCATGACGGACTGATTCAGGTGATGAGGAAATTCCTTCAGGTCACAGTATTGTGTAACTCAGACCAATAAACAACAGATCAGTATTTAAGATATAAAAGCTGCTCTCTTTTTATCAACCAGTTTAAATTTAACAGCACCTCTATGATTCTCCTCATGGTTTTGAGGCTTTTTTCTAGGTGTATGTAATGTGTCATAAAAATCTGTAATTTTTACCTCTTTCATCCAGAGTGAGAAAGGCTTCCTCCAGTTGTTGATCCTTTCCATGTGGAGATAAGAGTTGATCAGTATCAAGTATATGTACCTCTCCAGGTAGCAGAGGCTCTGGTAACGCAGCCAGCTGGCCTCTTCAGTGGTTTTGGCAGACTTGACCTAGACGGTGAAGGATGCGACAGACAAAATACGACGTAAGATTCAACATATTCCGAATGCTAACATACGATCGTGATACCAGCTGAAAATATTTGAGGAATAAGTTCCACTCGATGAAATTACTGAAATGTACACTGAATTGTCACAAGCTGCAACAAGAAAAATGCTAAAGCATTATCCTGAACTGTTTTGAGTGTCCAGATGGCAACCACCTACCCACTTTTTGTGAAAAGCTCATCCTATTTATAATCCCTCCCGCCAACAATTTCCTTCACATGCACTCCTTTTTTTGTTTGCCACAAGACTGTCAATCCCTTGAGGTCAAAATGCATTTGAAGTAGAGATGCAACAGGCTTCAACAATCTCAAAAATGAAACCAATCACAGTATTTATCGAACATCTAAAAGAATACATGGAAAAACAGACAAGAAGAGATAATCACCCATCTACAATTATATCTGAAAATATGTAACATCTGAATGCTGTGCAACACTTCATCGTTCTTTATAGAGCTGTGAATAGTAAGACTTAAAGATAGTGAAGGTGTAAAAATGAGCTTTCACCATACTGCAGAAAGGACAACCGGTATAAATGGACTTCTCATAATCATACTTTGATCATAATCAGATTTTCCCCGCACACTTTACATAGGTATATGTCATATGGTTGTATATGGTCATATGGTTATATTCCTAATAGGCCAGGACACTAGTAAAACCTCACCAGAGGTTGCAGGGTCTTTACCCATCAGTTTATATCTATTCAATTTTAATTAATATTTCCACATTTACTTTACAATGACTGTTACTATTTTATGATTGATTTCAAAATTTAATGACGGTTGTCTATATTTCACAATTATCTCAGCGTGTTATGATATTGCTGTGTTTGTTTTATATTTTTTCAATGCAAAAATCAAACCTTATCGAAAACTGTTACTACCAGTTTTGGTGATATAATTGGTTTACCATAAAGCTGACATAAGAAGGGGATATACGAAGGAATTATACTTAACACAAAAGGAAAGCAAATGCAGAGGTGAAAAGAGACCACAAAGACTGCAGTTGCAGCACACATATTATATTCCTAAAGCTAAGTTCTTGCTAAATTCCTGAAAATTCTAAAACAGTGTCTGACATGTAGATCCAACATATCACTTTAATTTAGTTATTTATTCACCATAAAGAGAGTACAAAGAAAGACCCAGTCAGGCATACCTTGTTGTAAGTAGAAAAGATAATTTCTCTGAGGTGGTAATGCATTGGCGTCATAGTTTCAGAGCATTTGTCTAACATAAAATCTACTTCTCGTTTGACCTGGGAACCTTTCGGTAATCTCCGCACCAGCAGCATGACACACTGTGTAGGGAAATAAAACAACCTTGTCACAGAATTTTGTAGAGGATTTCATGGCGTAAAGTCACATAAAATAGTGTAGCATAGCACACAACGAATGCTGCAATAAAATCTCACTGAAAATCATGTAACATGACACACGTAAAAAGCCAGAGTAACATTATGCCCAACAGAACATTAACTACGATGGACGAGACGTGTCTCACTGTTACAAAATAGACATGGTTGTGTAACGCCTAGTTTTTGCACCCAGGTATTCAACCAACCATTTAAAGACCTAGATCTGAAACTGAATACAGGGTCCAACGTTACACAAACATACTTTTACATGTGACAAACTTCAGCATTTACGTCAAACTAAGAACAATTCATTATCATGCCCACACCTAAGATCTATGGTGTCATATTAATATGCAATGCAAAATGTTTCATTATGACTACCCTTGGGTAGTTTGGCACTACACTGGCTTACTCATTACTACAGATCCTCCCTGTATGGTCCAGAAGCTAGGACAGTAGCAGAGCTTCTACCCACTGATTATATTCAAATCCCTCCAAGAAGAGATTAGAAAGACAGAAACTACCAGCGTTCTTAATGACAATAGCATCTGCAATATGATTAATATTTTCTGCTGGGGGTTGATGGGGATACAGGGAAATCGGTTCAAAGCATAACATTTCAAAACCATTATGATAATGTGGTCATATGGTTGACAATCTCAGATACAACATGTGAAATGAGATATTCTCTCTATATGCTGACATGGTCAGGCAAAAACCTTATAAATAATATCAATTCACTTTACATGTGTGGACTGCCCCCCCCCAAAAAAAAAAGGGGGAAAGGGGAGCAAAATACAGTCAAAAGCCATAGGCAAACAAGCAAAATAAAGTCAAGAGGATGATAACACAAGTTTTTTTTTACTGTTGCGTAATTTACTACGCCGCCCCTGCTTTTTTCCACCTACAATTTGAAACACATTCAGACGAATTGGTCGTGCATAAAGTTTCTTCTAGACATTAATACGAATTAATACAATTGGTGTTACGTTAATAAAGGTTGAGGAGGCTCTTGTTAGATCAACCAAATGCTACATTTGATGAAACGTACCTTGGTATCAAGCCCTGAAACGTCCACGAAAACTGCATTTTTGGATTTTTACGTAGCCTCTTTTCTATGTCCTGGGAATAGTTCTTTGGGGTTTTGTGAGATTTGTCACAAAGGATTCATAAGCTTGTCGGAAAGTAGAGCATTTAAGTACACAGTTTGCGAACACCTGATTAGTACACAATCTCAAGACATTCTCACGTCGGCCCCTACGCTCAAGTTTTCATACAATGAATGGCCTAGCCATCCCCCCTCCCGATTTTTCATAATCACCTTAATGCTCTTGAGCAAAGGGAATAAAGGACCAAGAGAAAGTATAAGGTTATCAGCACCAAGCTATGAATCGGGCATTCTGGTTCAGTGAATCTTCTAGAAGTCTCCGTCAGGGGCAGATATGGTTAAGTATTTTATGCAATGATTAAAAATAAATTAAATTGACATTCTGGTTCCTACGTAGTCTAGTGATAATGATTGATGGGTGTACAGTATGCACTGATCAACGCGAATATGGATATAACTAGATGGACGTTACAATGACAGTATTGACCCCTTGGAGAAGGCACACATTACCTTCTAGTGACAACCGTACCTTATTTATAACTCTTTCTGGTCTTATATATATCAATGAACGGTAGTGCCGTACTGCTTGAGTTTATTGCCGGATTTGACATGACAATCTAGTTCACGACTTGTACAGGTTACTAGGTACGGTATACTTTGCATCTGCTTGTTGTTGTCTGCACTGTGATAGTTTGAAGACCAGTTCAGGTAAATATTTGGGTATATAGCCTACCTCATAGTTCCTACATTGAAGTGATTGCGTGTGTACTGAAAAACAAAAAAGATAAGATTATGTTTGATCTTAACTTTGTCGTTATTTTTACATGTACACACAAGGTTGTACATGAACGGACTATGTCTTTCAATGAAAGTAAATGACAGTAACTACTTCGAAAAGCAACGGGATTGGCATAAAAACAGTAAAAACAAAAAAAAAGAAATCATACTTGAAAATTAACGGTTCTTGCTATAACCACCTACATAGTGAATACGCAACAGTACAGGTCTCACTAGTGTAATAAAAACATACTTCTCAAGT